>PVIU01000819.1:0-263665 GCA_004026605.1 Ondatra zibethicus
CTGCACCTTGGGGGCTCAATCCATTGCTCTGATGTGAATGTGGGTCTCTGTCTCTATCTCCATTCATCGGATGAAATTTCTCCCACCTCTATCCCCGCCCCTGGCTTCCAACTTTTGCTTGATGATCCTGTTTGCTTCCAATTTCCAGGAGGTTCTGTGTATGCTTTCCTTGGGTTCACCTAGGTATTCAGCTTCTCTTCAAATCTTAATTGTATTCTAGTCATATTGCCTTCCAGAATTTTCCCAACAGGAATTTTAATGCAAAGGGAAGATATTATCTTAGAATGGATCTTTTTACCACATAAACCAAGTAAAAAATTAAAACTTATATGAAAAAGGTCTCTGAATTAATTATAAAAGGAAAATTGAGACTTCATTAAGTAACAGAAATAGACCCAGCAGAGATTATAGTGCCTTTTACTATTGATGAAACTAATAATAATAATATGGGAAGACAATGAACCTTGGCAAAGAACTTATGCTAATTTTTTGGAAGAAATTAATAGCAATTATCCCAAAAGTGATTGAATTAACCTTATAAAGAGAACTACTTGAATTCTTCCCCGAATTGTCTGTGATGCACCAATAACTGGAGCTTGTACATTTTATACAGATGCAAATAAATCAGAAAAGGCAGGTTTCAAATCAGAAGAATTAAGTAAGGTAGGACAAAGCCCTTATAATTCTGTCCAAAAGGCAGAATTATATGCTATTCTCATGGTACTAAGGGATTTTAAAGAACCTCTCAATATAGTTATTGATTCACAATATGCAGAAAGTGTTGTTTTGCATAATGAAACCGCTGAATTTATATCAGATGGCACAGAATTGACTTCATTATTCATACAGATTCAAGATATAATCAGGAATAGGCTTTGTCCCATATATATATATATATAAAACATACATCCAATCCCATACAGGTCTGCCAGGTCCTCTAGCACAAGGTAATGCAGAAATTGGTCAATTATTGATTGGAAGTGTGCTGAAGGCCTCAGAATTTTATAAGAAACATCATGTCAATAGCAAAGGTTTAAAGAAAGAGTTTTCTATTACATGACAACAAGCTAAGGAGATTATAAAGAGATGCCCTACTTGTTCTTTCTATAACCAAACAGCATTACCTACAGGGAGTAACCCAAAGGGTACTCAAAGGAATAAAATCTGGAAAATGGATGTGTTCCACTTTGCAGATTTTGGAAAATTAAAATATGTACACCACACCATTGACATTTATTCAAGTTTTCAATGGGCAACTGTTTTGAGCTCAGAAAAGTCTGATTCAGTAACCACATATTTATTAGAAGTTATGGCCATCATGAATATACCTGCACAAATAAAGACAGATTATGATCCAGCATATGTCTCTAAGAAAATAAAACAGTTTTTTTGCTTATTATAATATAAAGCATATACCAAACAATCCTACAGGTCAGGCAGTTATAGAAAGATCAAATTGAACCATAAAGGATATGTTAAACAAACAGAAAGGAATGGAAAATACCCCCCCCCCGAAATAGATTGCATAATGCTTTATTAACCTTAAATTTTCTTAATGCTAAGTAGTAGAAAGGAACAACAGCAGCAGAGAGACATTGGATAATAGAAAAAACTTCTGAATTAATTCAGCCAGTGCATTTCAAGGATGTGTTGACCTCACAATGGAAACCAGGAGATGTGCTACATTGGAGAAGGGTTTTTGCTCCTGTTTCCACAGGAGAAAAAAAAGCTATGGATACCATCAAAAGTAATAAAGATTTGGATTGAAAAGGAGAAACCTCCTGAAAAAGAGAAATGATGGCTCATCCACAGAGGTGACAACCATACAGGTGGCAAGGAAGCCTCATAAGGGTTGAGACAGGGTTCTGTTCTTATCTTTGCAGGAAAATACTCATCTTCTAAAAGTCAAGAGACCCTGGACATCCAGATGCCTAAAGAGGAAAAGATAATTATCCAGATAGTATCACCTAGCAAAGAGAATTATGACTTATGAGGACAGGTCATCCAAGAGTAAGAATCACTAAATATGTATATGTGTATGTGTGTGTGTGTGTAATATATATTATGTATTATATATTATGTATAATATATATTATGTATTACCTACAACTATGGTAATAGTCATGACTCACTTAAAAATCAAAGCTGGCTTTGGAGTTGGACAATAGCTCTGTCCTCTAATCCAAGCATGCTGTCAAAAGAAAAATTCAGTTTCTGTCTCATGTCAGGAGCAATCTGGTATGGGACAGGAAGAAGAAAGAATTTAGAAAAAAATTTACTTTTCTTCATACCCATTTTTGTCTTTATCATACCATTCATTGAATATATGTCTGTATGAATAATGTTTAAGTTTTCCACAATGAACAATGAATTTTCCTGCAGTAATCTTTGAAGTTTCCAGGAAGAAGATGGGGCCCCACAACAATGACTCCACCTGGTTGATATGATGCCATGATGCTGATAGTGCTACTATTAGACAAGTTTTGGGTACCAGCTGCTCAAGGTGGTTTCAACTTGATTAGTTGAAATGGTGCATCTTTTTACAACATTCTGGCCAGAACTCCGAATAGGATCCTCGAAAAACTCTACCACTCAGAGACTATTGGCAATTATACCAGACAGTAATCTTGTCTTAACCATCATTTTTCTTTCACAGGATCCCATAGAAAGACCATCGTCCCATGACAGCTGGAAGTAATTCTAGAAGACTACATCCCCTCTCCCAACAAAGTTTGTCCTCAGGGTTAGGGACATCAAATAGGGGTTGATTATAATTGGTATAGGGTTGGGGGTTGGGGTGGAAATTATGTAGGCTCAGGGATCTCTTTGAAAAAAAAGATGGAAATTGGATGGGATAATAGATAGATTAGTATGAGCTTACTCACACTAATAATAATAGTAAGTAATAGAGTGAATTCTTGTGAGCTATTATTTATAGGCAATTTACATTGGTGTAGATTCTTGTACATTGATACAAATTTAAATTATATTGAATATGTTCCTATTTTTGTCTACAATATTTGTACACCTAAGAAGAGTTATTTGTCATATTGTATGCATGCATGCTTCTGCCTCTGCTTAAGACATTTTGTATATTGATACAATTTTAGGATATATTTATCAAATTGGACTATATATTTCTACCTCAGATCAAGATACTTATACATTGTTTACATTTTGAGGTCATTGTCCTCATTTTTTGCACAGTTGTTTAAAGATTGTTTAATATTCTAATATGAAATCTTAGTCTTTAAGCTATAGGTATTAAGAATGATAGGTCAATAGTCATCCATGTTTGTCATACTCATAGTTAGACTAATCAGATTCTTTAGATACATAGAGAGTGTATTCTGCCTAGATAGGTAATCTTCAACCACTTCAAAGAGCTTTAGAATATGGCATTTAAATAACTTAGGTTTCTGTTGACGTGAGACACAATTGCTCTTGACAGCACCCATCTATTCCTGAGAGAATGTTGAGCACTGAAGATGCTCCACTTGGAGTTTGTTTTCTTCTTGGAAAAACTAGTCTTTGGGCAAAGAACTGCCCATGCATCAACCACTGACAAAATGTATGATGTCTGAACAGGACAAGCAGGATACAAGAAAAAAGACTATCAAATCTTGGCAAGCAGGGTAATACAGTTTTGAAAATTTTCCTGCCTCTGGAAATGGTCTGTCAGTTACTCTAGGCCTTAGCCAAAGTTGGTTGTTCCAACATTGCAGATGAGACTTTGGGTGATTGCCCAGGTAGTCAGTTGTCTCTGTAATTTGTTGTGCATTTTAGAAGTTGCTTGATTGCACTTCTTGCTTACTCAAGTAATATTATTTCACTTCTTGGGTCTTTGATGCGGTTGAAAGACTAGATAGTCATAGTTACTTTCCTCTCATGACTTGGCCAAGCTATTTATAATACAAGACTTAGACTCCTTAGGATAGGATAACTATTGAAATATTTATCACATGTTTCTTGCTTGATAGTGTTTACATTGGTTGTAATTCTAAGTTTTATACTTGATATTTGTTCTTATTGTATATAATTTTGTATTAGGTTTAGAACTCTCTTATTTAAACAAAAGGGGGAGGTGCTGTAGGAAATCCTTCAGCCAGTAGCCTTTAAGTTACCAGCCCACTTGGGCGTGGCCTCTTATACTATAAATGCTAATGTAAAGCACTGCTCCACTCCCTCTCTCTTCCAGCTGCAGGATTCAGTTGCTGTTTCCCCAGCAGATGACTGTGATCTGTGAGTCTACCCCTAAATAAATAACCCTTTATTATACTCAATTCTGAGCTAGTATGGGATTTCTTTTTAGCTTCCGCCTTCAAGTGAGCCTCAGAAAGAGAATGTATGCCCTCAGATTGACTCGATGTGGTTTCTTCAGTGACTCTGTAATTCTCATAATGACTTGCTTGCCCTTACAATGACATTGGATTATGATCTTGATGACTTTGTGGGACCATAACATTGACTTTGTGCCCTCACAATGACTTTTGTTTCTGTATCATGACTTTGTGTACCTTCCCAATAACTTTGTTAACATCTAAAATTTATGTGTAAGCCCTCACAATGTACAATGACCTTATCTTCCTTCACATTGACTTTGTCCACCATCTGCAACAAATCTTTGTAACCCACCCCACCATCAGTTTGTGCTCACTCACTATGACTTCCTGTATTCTTACCAGTGACTCTGTGATGCTCACAACAACTTTGTCTTACCTGGTGACAATCTGTGTACTCACAATGACTTCTGTGCCTTTAATGATTCTATGTGCCCACACGATGACTTTGTGTGACATTACAGTGACTCTTTGCGATTGTCACTCTAACTCTGTATACCTTTATAATAGCTTCTCTATTCTCATAATGACTATTTGTGATAAATACAATGACTCTATTTGACCTTTACACAGACTATGTGGGCCCCTAACAATGACCTCTGTGACAGCCAGAACAATTCTCTGTGACTTTCACAATGGCTGTGTATTCATCTGAATGATTTTTGATATCTTACAATGACTTTTGAGCCTGGGCCTGAATTGGCGATGAACACAGAAGGCACCCCCAAGACTCTTGTGTGTGTGTGTTTGTGTGTGTGTGTGTGTGTGTGTGTGTGTGTGTGTGTGTGTGTGTGGTGGGGGCACATTCAAGCAGGAGCTGTAGGCCCAACCCAGTCCTGAATCAGTGACAGTCACACCACAGCCGAGCAGGCACAGGGGATTCTAACCCTGGCCCAAAGCAGAACTCCACCCAAGTCTTCACCCCACGCCATGCAGCCATGGTGGACACAATGTCAGATGCATTAACCAGGCACTGAATAGTTGGGCACTGTAATAATCTCCTTGTGATGAGAAAGCATGGCCCGGCCCAGCATCACAGCAACCTGAGTGAGACAGGCCTGGGGTTTCCCACCCTGGGCTCTGAAGAGAAAACATGGCCCCTTCCACTACTTTGCAGCATCAGTCAGAAGGCCACTCTCAGAGTGAGCAAAGGGGTATGGTGTCTAATGGGAGAGAAAGAAGAGCAAGAGCCAGGGGTGGGGAGGGAGAGAGGGAGAGAGAGAGAGAAAGAGGCTCAGGTCTTATGGACAGAGGCAAATCTGAAGAGACAAGAGAGGAAGGGAGCGGGCTGAGATGGTGAGGGAGCTGACCCCTTGACCAGCGGCACCACATGGGAAAGTGAGCCGGCTGAGGTGGTGAGGGAGCTGACCCCTTGACCAGCGGCACCACATGGGAAAGTGAGCCCTGTACTTTGTCTGGGAAGCACAGCAGAGCTGACCCTTTGATGAGAGCTCAGGTGAGCCATTCCTGAGGACTTGAGCATGGGAGACCTAGCCCCACCCCTCATCTGCCATATAGCAACATGGGCAGGGAGAGGTGCCCCCCTTCTCCCCTAAACCATCAATGCCTGGGGCAGGTGGGTGAGCTGGTCCTGTCGTCATAAATGTGGGAGAGTCATCTCTGACCCCCACCAACTGTAACACTCAGGTGAACAGGCCCTGCAGCTCACCAGGGCAGCACAATTGAGCCAGCACTATTAGCGCAGGTGTGGGAAAGCTAGCCCCCAAACTGACCATGCATGCTCAAGACTGTCCCCATTAACCCTTCTTACTTATGGCAACAGGGGCAGGGGAGAAATGCCCTCCTCCCACTATCTCATCCATCAACACCAGAGGCAGGTGGGAGAGGTAGCCTTGTGGTCATAAGAGTGGGAGAGCCACTCCCAACCCCCACCAGTTACAACATTCAGGAGAGCAGGCCCTGCACCTGGACAGGGCAGCACAATTTAGCCAACACTGTCAGCGCAGGTGTGGGTGAGCCACCCCTGACTTTGTGACTGTGAGAGTGCTGTCTGCATTTCCCATCTGGTGGACCAACCGTACAGCTACTGAGGCCCAGACCTAGGGTTATAACTCGGCCTCCCCCAACATCCACCTCATCTATAATCTGCTGGAAGGGACCAGACCTACAGACCCAAAATTACAGGATCTAGACAACACAGGGAGGCAATGGGATGTCCAGAAAGAGTCCTAGTGGGAGCCCAATATCAAACTTGTAGTAAAGACCAGGGGCCTTGAACCAGACCAATGACTCTGCAGTGAACATTTGCAAGTAGAGATGTATGGACAAAGGCATGACTTGTTAGGTTGCACTGCAGCTTCAATGATGAGATTTTTAATTCCTTCCCGTTTTCTTAAAAAAAATTTTTTCATTTTATTTTCTTCCTTTTTTTCTCTTGAGTTTTGTTTTAGTTGGGAAGTGTGCAGGGATGCAGGGGTGAAGTGCAGATGCAGAGGTACGGGGAATGAATGGGATCAAGAAATGTGTTGTGAAAAACACATAGAATAAAAAAATAAATTTCAAAAATAAAAGAAGACCTTTTGAACCCCCATAATGCCTCCGTGACACTAATGATGACTCTGTGTGACCTTAACATTGATTCTGTGTGATGGACACAGTGACATATTTTGACATTCAGAATGTTTCTATTTGCCCTCAGAATGACTGTGTGTGTCCTCATATGAGTATATGTTCTTCACAATGACTTTGTGTGACCTTCACAATGACTCATTTTGATGTTCGCTGACTTTTGTGCCCTAAAAATGACTCAGCATGACATTTATAATCAATATGTTAGCCATAACAATTACCCTGTTTGTCCTCACAATGAGGTAGTGTGTCCTTGCATTGACATTGTCTGACCTTCACAGTAACTCTGTGTGACCCTCACAATGTCTTCATGTTACCTCACAATTTCTTTGTGACTCCCTCACAATGATGTTACATGTACTTGACAAGTTCTTTTTCTTTTTTCCTTTTTTTAATAAAAGAAAACAAACTATCATTTTTCATTATACATACCAATCCAAGTTCCCACTCCCTCCCCTCCTCCCAGTCCCTCCAATTACCCCCATTCACTCTACAGAGAGGGTAATGTATATTACTTTGGGGAAGGTCCAAGGCCCTCCCCACCATATCTAGGCTGAGCAAGGTATCCATCCAAAGAGAATAGGGTCCCAAAAATCCAGTACAAGCAGTAGGGATAAATCCTGGTGCCACTACCAGTGGCCCCTCAGTCTGCCCCAGCCATGCAACTGTCAACCACATTCAGAGGGACTAGTTTGGATCTATCTTTGTTCCTCCCTATCCAGTTGGAGTTGATGAGCTCCCATTAGCTCAGGTAGACTGTTTCAGTGGGTGTACTCATCTGGAGGTCTTGACCTCCAGAATCCAGTGGTCATATAACGGGAAGACTTGGTCATCCTAACCCAGAAGAAGCAGAAGAAAATGATTTTAAATGTAACTCTATGAAGATGATGGAGAGCTTTAAAGAGGAAATGAAAAACTCCCTTAAAGAATATTTTAAGATCAAAAACACCAATGATAGCTTATGCTGGAGAGGACGTGGAATAAAGAGAACATTCATCCATTGCTGGTGGGAATGCAAACTTGTGAAACCACTTTGGAAATCAGTATGGCAGTTTCTCAGAAAATTGAGAATACACCTACCTCAGGACCCAGCAATACCACTCTTGGGCATATACCCAAAAGATGCTCAATCATGCTACAAAGACACTTGCTCAGCTATGTTCATATTATCATTATTTGTAATATCCAGAACCTGGAAACAACCTAGATGACCCTCAACCAAAGAATGGATAAAGAAAATGTGGCACATTTACACATTAGAGTGCCACTCAACAGTAAAAATCAATGACATCTTGAAATTTGCATGCAAGTGTATGGAACTAGAAAACATCCTGAGTGAAGTAACCCAGACTCAAAAAGATGAATATGGTATGTACTCACTCATAGGTGGATACTAGCTGTAAACATAGGATATTGAGCCTATAGTTCATGATCATAGAGAAGCTAAGCAACAAGGTGAACCCTAAGAAAAACATATATAGATCCACCTGGAAAGTCAAAATAGACAAGATCGCCTGACAAAATTGGGAGCATGGGAGTGAGGGGAGAAGGGAGAGTAGAAGGGGAAGAGAAGGGGAGAAGGGGAGGGGGGAGAGGAACTTGAGGGAATGGGATAGTCAAGATGGAGGAAGGACGGAGATGAGAGCAACGAAAGAGATATCATGATTGAGGGAGCCATTATTGGGCTAGCAAGAAACTTGGCTTTAGAGAATTTCCCAGGAATCCACAAGGATGGCCACAGCTAAGACCCTAAACAATAGAGGAGAGGGTCCCCGAACTGGCCTTGCCCTGTAGTCAGACTGATGGATATCTTAAATATCACCATAGAACCTTCATCCAGCAACTGATGGAAACAGAGGCAGAGACCCGCATTGGAGCACTGCACTGAGCTCCCAAGGTCCAGTTTAAGAGTGGGAGGAATGAGAATATAAGCAAAGAGGACAATTTTTCTATCCTCAAAATGACTACTGTTCCCTAAGAATAATGCTGTGTTCACTCACAATGACAGTGTGCTTACACAACTGTACACGACTCAATGTGACCTTCATAATGACTTGTATGGCCTCACTATTATTGTGTGCCCCTACAATGATCCTGTGAGCTCTCAAAAAAGCCACTTTAACAGTGGCTTTGTGTGACCTTCAGTCTGTCTAGTGGACCCTCACTATGACATTGTGTGCCCTCCAATGACTCTGTGTGATCTTCAAAATGTCTCTGTGATACTCACTATGAGGTCTGTGCCCTCAACATAGTTCTCGGTGACCTTCATTATGATTATGAAATACATGCTCTCACAATGACTTTGTGGGTCCTGCCAATGGTTTTGTGTTTCTTCACAATGACTTTTTATGCCCTCCACACTGATTCTTTGTAACAGACATTACAACGTTGTGTGATTTCACAATGATTTTATGTGTTCTTCCCAACAACTCTTTGTGGTGCCCATATTAACTCTGTGACCTTTACAAATTGTGATTGTATATTCTGAGGCATTAAAATGTCTCTTTTTGACAACACAATGAATGTGTGATGTCACAGTAACTAAATGTGACCTCACAATGATTTCCCTTGACTGTTCACTGTGCTCTTTAGAATGTCTTGACTGCACTCACAATGAGTTCCTGTTCCTTCACATTAACCTTTTATACACCTAACAGTGACCCATATACCCTCACAATGAGGTTTCTCTTACATTAAGTTTGTTTGCCCTTCAAAACAAATCTTTGTGACCCTCACAATGAGCCTGTGTGCTTTCAAATCACTTCGCATTTTTCCCATCGCTCTTTGTGATGATGTTCATGATGACTTTGTCTGACCTTCTCAATGACATCATGTGCAATCATAGTTACTTTTAGGCACCAGTAATTAGTCTGTGTGCCCATACAATGATTTTGTGTGACCCTCACAAGGATATTGTGTGCTTTCACAATGATTGTGTTACTGTCACAATGAGTCTATGAGTTTTTTTATGTACTCTGTGAACTTCACAATGACTTTGTATGTAGGCAGAAGTTGCTCTCCCACCAAGTCCTGAAGTTATTCAGTCCCCCCAAAACACACAAAAGCTTATATTAATTATAAACTGGCCTCTTAGATCAGACTTCTTATTAACTAGCTCTTACAACTTAAATTAACCCATAATTCTTATTTATGTTTAGCCTTCTGGCTTGATACCTTTTCTCAGTAATGCATTTTCATCTTGCTTCCTCTGCATCTGGCTGGTGACTGCATCTCTGCCTTTCCTCTTCCCAGAGTTCTCCTAGTCTGGCTGCCTGGCCTATACTTCCTGCCTGGCTAAAGGCCAATCAGCATTTTATTAAACCAATATGAGTGACAAGTCTTTACAGTGTACAAAAACATTATCCCAGAGCATTTGTATATTCTCCCAATAACTTGTTAGCCCTCATCATGGTTCTGTGATACTGATGATGACTCTGTGGGACCTTATCATTGATTCTGTGTGATGTGCACAATGACATAGTGTGAGACTCAGAATATTTCTAATTGCCCTCAACATCACTGTGTGTGTCTGTCCTCAAATGAGTATGTATCCCTCACAGCAACTCATAATTGTGACCGTCATAATTATTCATTAGATGTTCACACCAATTATGTGCATTAAAAGATCCAGTGTGACATTCATAATGAATATGTAAACCCTTACAATGACTCTTGGGGTCCTCACAATGAGGCTGTGTGTCCTCACATTGACCTTGTCTGACCTTCACAATGATTCTGTGCAATGACTTTATGCTTACTCACAGTGATATTTTATGTGATTCAAAATAACTGCACACACAAGATTAGTGTGCACCCAATAATTATGGATTTACCTTCACAATTACAATGTGTTCCCATGCAGTGACTCTGTGTCCCATCATAATGAATTCATGCAACCTTCATGATGACTCTGTACACCCTCAGCATAATTGCGTAGCCTGAAAAATGCCTCTGTGAGCAGCCAAAAGCCTCAGTGTGAGCTTCATAATGGCAGGATGTGCTCACAATGACTCTGTGTGACCTCACAATGATTTGTTATGATTCTATGTGCCCCCACAGTGACTCTGTATGCCCACACAATGACTGCATGACCTCACAGAGACTGTATGCAGAGACTGTATGTGACCTTCACAATGACTTGTTTACTTTCATAATGACTGTGTTTGACATTCACAATGGCTCTGTGACCTTCACCTTCAAATGATCCAGTGTGATGTTCACAATGACTTACTGTGATGCATTCAACGATCCTATGTGCTCTCACAATGGCTTGTGTAGCCTCATATGAGTAAGTGTTTACACACAATGACTCTTAATGACCCTCCCAATAAGATTGAACGCCTTAAAATTCACTCTATGTGGCCTTCACAATGTCTCTCTGTGATTCTCATAGTGACTTTCATGCCCTTACAATGACAACATTGATGTTTGTACCCTTGCAATGACTTCGTGTTTTCTTCACCATGACACTGTGATGCTCTCAACAACTGTATGACTTTCACAATGGCATCTTTTGATTCAAGAAACTACTGAGAACTCAAAGTGACTTCGCCAACACATTGAATTGTGACCTCACAGTAACACAGTGTGATGCACAAAATAATTTTGCGTGCCCTTTCAATAGTTTTTTTGACTTTCACGTTGCTTGTGTGTACATCTGAGAATGACTTATATGCAGTCACAAAGAGTTTGTGTGATTTCAAAATAAATTTGTCATCTAACATTGACTTTATTTTCCTTCCTTTGTAATGAATCTTTGTGACCCTCATAATGGGTTTTGTGTATTCACAATGATGTCATGTGCTCTTCTCAGTCACTCCTTATGATGCTCATCAAGGACGCTTGTGAATTTCATGACTTTGGGTGTGTTTAAAGTGACTTCTGTAGCACGACTAATAAAAACCCAGAGATAGATAATGGGTTCAAGCTGAAGATAAGAAAAACAAAGCAGCCAAAACACTAGAGAGTTCTTACCTCTACCAAGACTCAGACAAAGGAGCGATCCTATCCTTAGCATGACTGCTGATTGCAATGTTCTCCACTGAACCTCAGGCTGCAATGAGCTCTTGTCTCCTCCTGCCTTAAATACCTCTCTCTGCCCAACCATACCACTCCATTCTCCACCTCCTTAGTGCTGGGATTAAAGTCTTGTGACTCCTGAGTGCTAAGAGCACTTTTTTGTGTGTTCTATTTCTCTTTTAGACAGATTCAATATCGTGTAGCCCAGAGTGGCCTGGGATTAAAGGTGTGTGTCATCACTCCCTAGCCTCTAGTGACTTATCTTTGCACTCCGATCTTCAGGCAAGCTTTATTTATTAAAACACAAATAAAATATATCACTACAGATTTCTGTATCCTCATCATGATTCTGTGTTCCCACACACTGACCCTCTGTTACTTCAGTGGCTTTTGCGATTTTTACACTGACTTTGAATACCTTCACAATGACCTGTCTACCTTCATAATGACTATATTTGACACTACAATGACTCTATGTGACAATTACACTGACTCTGTGTGTACTTCACAATGATATTATATGTCCTCCTAGTGGTGAGGTCCTTAGCCAGCAAGTAGCCCTGCTCCAGTACTAGGAGATCCATCTGGAGGGGTAAGTGTGTGCCCACCTGGCCGCCCAGATGCCCCAGAAACAGAGTACAGGCACCCTCCAATCCCCTAAACTTTCTGGCCATTCAGCAGGGCTTCTCCCCAGCTACTGGCTTTCTCTAATTATCCCCTCCCAGCTTTCCCCCAAGCATCCCTTTTCATCTGCGGGCTCATAGGATCCCCCAACTCAGCCTGCTTTGGGGCTGAGGGTCTGGGGACACAGTGGTGAGTGCAACTGCTGCAGGGGTTTCTTTGTTCCACTGAGCCTGCACCTAGCAAGCCTGCCCTTTTGTCTGCAAGGTCTCTGGTCAGCAACTGGCCCTGCTCCTGTACCAGGAGATCCATCGGGAGGAGTAAGTTTGTGCCTGCCTGGCCGGCCGGACACCTTAGAAATGGAGTACAGGTACCCTCGAATTACTTAAACTTTCTGGCCATTCAGTGGGGCTTCTTCCCGGCTACTGGCTTTCTCTACTTATCCCATCCCAGCTTGCCCCCAAGCACCCCTTTCCATCTGCGGGGTCCTTAGATCAACCAACACAGCCTACTCCAGGATAGAGGGGATCTGAGAGCCAACTCCAGTGCTGAGGGGACCTAAGAGGGCACAGACCAAGAAAAACCCCAAGTACACAGTTAGCCACAGCAAAGATCGGACCAAGCCACCAAGACTCTCTTGACCACATTTGAAGGAAGAAATGGGCAGGTGCCAATGCAAGAATTCCTCCAACAACCTGAAAAGCAACATGATAACACCAGAATCCAGTGAATTTGCAACAGGAAGACTTGAACACCCTAATCCAGAAGAAGTAGAAGAAATAGACTTTAAACGTAACATTATGAAAGTGTTAGAGACCATTAAACAGGATGTGAAAAACTCCCTTAAAGAAATGGATGAGAAGACTAACAAAAAGTTAGAAGAAATGAATAAATCCCTCAAAGATACCCTAGAAAACCAAGAAAAAGCAATCAAACAGGTAATGGAAACAGTTCAAGACTTGAAAACTGAAATGGAGGCAATGAAGAAAACACAAACTGAGGGATGGCAGGATATGGAAAATCTGGGTAAACCAACAGGAATTACAGAGACAAGTATAACCAACAGAATACAAGAGATAGAAGAAAGAATCTCAGACGCTGAAGATACTATAGAGGAAATAAACGCATTGATCAAAGAAAACAGCAAATCCAACAAATTCTTAACACAAAACATCCAGAAAATTTGAGACACCAAAACCAAACCTAAGAATAATAGGGGTAGAAGAAGGAGAAGAATTACAGCTCAAAGGCCCAGAAAACATATTCAACAAAATTATAGAAGAAAACTTTCCCAACCTAAAGAAGGATATTCCTACGAAGGTACAAGAAGCATAAAGAACACCAAATAGACTGGATCAAAAAAAAAATCCCCTCACCATATAATGATCAAAACACAAAACATACAGAATAAAGAAAGAATATTAAGAGCTGCAAAGGAAAAAGGTCAAGTAACATATAAAAGTAAACCTATCAGAATTACACCTGACTTCTCTATGAAAACCATGAAAGCCAGAAGGTCTTGGATAGATGTGCTGCAGACAGTAAGAGACCATGGATGCAAGCCCAGACTATTATACACAGCAAAGCTTTCTTTCACCATCGATGGAAAAAACAAGATTTTCCAGGATAAAAACAAATTTAAACAATACATAGCCCACAAACCCAGACTTACAGAAAGTACTAGAAGGAAAAGCACAACCCAAGGAAGCCAACATCACCCACAATAACTCGGACATCTAACATCCCTCCACCAGCACAACTCAAAGAAGGGAAACACACAAATTCTACCACCAAAAAAATAATAATAATAAGGTCATTAATATGACTTAATATCAATGGAATCAATTCACCTATAAAAAAGGCACAGGTTAAGAGAATGGATGCAAAAACAGGAGCCAACATTCTGCTGTTTACAAGAAACACACCTCAACCACAAAGACAGACATTACCTCAGAGTAAAGGGTTGGGAAAAGGTTTTTCAATCAAACGGACCTAAGAAATAAGAGGGTGTGGCCACACTAATATCTAACAAAATTGATTTCAAACTAAAATCAATCAGAAGAGATGGAGTATAAATGGACATTTTATACTCATAACAGGAACAATTCATCAAGATGAAGTCTCAATCCTGAATATCTATGCCCCTAATATAAAAGCACCCACATATGTAAAAGAAACATAACTAGAACTCAAAGCACGCATCAAACCCCACACACTAATAGTAGGAGATTTCAGCACTCCTCTCTCACCAATGGACAGGTCAACCAGACAGAAACCTAACAAAGAAATAAGAGAACTAACAGGTGTAATGAATCAAATGGACATCTATAGAACACTCCACCCAAATAGGAAAGAATATACCTTCTTCTCAGCATCTCATTGAACCTTCTTGAAAATTGATCACATACTCGGTAAAAAAGCAAACTTCCACAGATTCAAAAAAATTTGAGTAACCACCTGTGACAAGAACTTTAAGGCCTTGAAGAAAGAAATTGAAGAGGATACCATAAAGTGGAATGATCTCCCCTGCTTCTAGATTGGTAGGATCAATATAGTAAAAATGGCAATTCTACCAAGGGTAATCTATAGATTTAATGCAATCCCCATCAAAATCCCAACAAAATTCTTCACAGACCTTGAGAGTACAATAATCAACTTTACATGGAAAACCAAAAAACCCAGGATAGCCAAAATAATATACAATAAAGGAACTTCCAGAAGCATTACCATCCCTGACTTCAAACTCTATTACAGAGCTACAGTAATAAAAACAGCTTGGTATTGGCATAAAAACAGAGACATTGACCAATGAAATCAAATTGAAGACCCGGATATTAATCCACAAACTTATGAACACCTGATTTTTGACAAAGAAGCTAAAATTATACAATGGAAGAAAGAAAGCATCTTTAACAAATGGTGCTGGCATAACTGGATATCAACCTGTAAAAGAATGAATATAGATCCATGATATCACCATGCACAAAACTCAAGTCCAAATGGATTAAAGACCTCAATATAAATCTGACCACACTGAACCTGATAGAAGAGAAAGTGGGAAGTAGCTTGCAATACATGGGCACAGGAGACCACTTCCTACGTATAACCCCAGTAGCACAGACAATAAGAGCAACAATGAGTAAATGGGACCTCCTGAAACTGAGAAGCTTCTGTAAAGCAAAGGACACAGCCATTAAGACAAAAAGGCATCCTACTGAATGGGAGAAGATCTTCACCAACCTCACATCAGACAAAGGTCTGATCTCCAAAATATACAAAGAACTCAAGAATCTAGACATTAAAATTCTAATTAACCCAATTAAAAAATGGGGTACTGAACTGAACAGAGAATTCTCAACAGAAAAATTTCAAATGGCCAAAAGACACTTAAGAACATGTTCAACTTCCTTAGCTATCAGGGAAATACAGATCAAAACAACTTTGAGATACCATCTCACACCTGTCAGAATGGCTAAAATCAAAACAGCAATGATAGCCTATGCTGGAGAGGATGTGGAGTAAGGGGAACACTCATCCATTGCTGGTGGGAATGCAAACTTGTGAAACCACTTTTGAAATCAGTGTGGTGGTTTCTCAGAAAATTGGGAATCAACCTACCTCAGGATCAACAATACAACTCTTGGGAATATACCCAAGAGATGCCCAATCATACTATAAAAGCATTTGTTCAACTATGTTCATAGCAGCATTATTTGTAATAGCCAGAACCTGACCTGGAAACAACCTAGATGCCCCTCACTGGAAGAATGGATAAAGAAAGTGTGGCACATTTACACACTAGAGTACTACTCAGCAGTTTGTTTTTGTTTTTTTTTTTTTACATTTTTGAAATGACATCTTAAATTTTGCATGCAAATGGATGGGAAAGAAAACACTATCCTGAGTGAGATAACCCAGACCAAAAAATATGAAAATAGTATGTACTCACTCATTAGTGGATTCTAGCCATAAACAAAGGACATTGAGACTATAGTTTGTGATCCTAGAGAAGCTAAGTACTAAGGTGAACCCAAAGAAAAACATATATAGATCCTCCTGGAATTTGGAAGCAGACAAGATCACCAGAGGAATAGTTGGGAGCATGGGGGTGGGGGTAGGGGTGGGGCTGGGGGAAGGGGAGAGGGGGAGAGAGAAGGGAGAAGGGAAGGGTTGGGGAGAGCTTGGGGGTGTGGGATTGTTATGATGGAGGAAGGATGGATATGGGAGCAGGGAAGAAGATATCTTAATTAAGGGAGCCATTTTGGGGTTGGCAAGAGGTTTGGCTCTAGACGGGTTCCCAGTCCCACTATTCGATTGCTGTGAAGAGACACCATGACCAAAGCAACTCTTATAAAGCAAAGCACTTAACTGGGAGCTTGCTTATAGTTTTAGAGGTTTAGTCCATTATCAACATAGAGGAAGCGTGGTGGTATGCATGACACCAGAGCTGCAGATGAGAGCTACATCCTGATCCACGGGACAGGAAAAAGAGAAGAGGAGAGAGAGAGAGAGATACTGGGTCTGGCATGAACTTTTGATACCCCCAAACCCACCCCCAGTGACACACTTTCTCCAACAAGCCACACCTACTTGAAAAAGTCACCTGTCTTAATTCTTGTAATCTTTTCAAACAGTTCCGCTCCTTAGTAAACAAACATTCAAATATATGAGCCTATGGGGGGCATTCTCATTCAAACCACCATATTCTACTCCCTGGTTCCCATAGACTTGTAGCTATAACATAAGACAGAATACATTCAGTCCAATTTCAACAGTTCCCACAATCTATCAAAGTTTCAACATTGTTTAAAAATCCTAAGTTCAAAGTTCCTTCTGAGACTCAAGACAATCTCTTAACTATAACCCCCTGTAAAATCAAAATAACAAAGCAGATCATACTTCCAATGTACAGTGGCACAGGATATACATTACCATTCCAAAGGGGAGCATATGGGGTATAGAGAGGAAATACTGGACCAAAGTAAGAGCAAAAATCAGCAGAGAAAACTACAAATTCTACATTTCCATGTCTGACATCAAAGTGTTCTTCAGACCTCCAATTCCTTTCAGCCTTCTTGACTTCAGTTTATGTCTCTTCCTTTAGCTGGTTCCACACCTATTCTGTAGCTCTCTTTGGCAGGTGTCCCACAATTCTGGCATCTCCAGCATCTTGGGGCGCTCGACACTATCCAGACTTCACTTTCACAGCTTCGTGCAAAAGCTTCTCTTGGCCTCCATGTAGGGATGCCTCTGATACATTTCCAGCCTCAGTGGCTTGCCTTAGACATGGAGGGAGATTCCACAACCTCGTTCTTATATCCTTAACTCCAAAGCCAGTGCCACATGGTCCAAGCTGCTTAGTTCTCCTGTTTGCTGGGCTTGAAATATAGACCCCTGTTTCAATTGTATTTGTATCAGCTTTCCTGATTTGCTTCACTTCTTAAACTTTTCTTTAATTCCTTTTAACAAATAAATTTTAACAAATTAGAAGTTTGTCTGACTGTGGCCTTACCCTGAGGTAATCACTCCATTTATTCTATTGAGCATCAGGCTTTCCTTAAAACTTTTTATCTCCTTGAACACTGGACCTAGCTCCACTCTACTTACTGAGGTGCACTTTCTCCTCAAGCTGTAGATTTTGCATTTCTTTTTGTCCACCTTGCTCCTTTTCAATCTAGATCTCCACAGAGTGATTCCTCATAACCACAGGACACAGTCAATCCTAGACCATCTTGAAATCTCCTCTGCCAAAATCACTAATTTAAAACTCTTCAGTTTAGCCTCAGGCAGATATTTTTAGATGAAGGCAGAAAGAGGTCACATCCTTTGCCAAAATATGATGAGAACAGTCTCTAGACCACTACTAATTCTCTTCTGAAACCTCTTGAGCTGAGTCATCATAATCTACATTGTTTCCAGCACCACTGTCTTCCATGTTTTATTAAAAGGAACTATTAAGCCCCACTTAAAGTATTCAACTACTTTCCTAGTCGAAAGTCCTAAAGTCCATGTCCTGCCAACAAACAGCGTCATCAGGACTATCATAACAGGCCTGGTATCTTATATATATCACTATATAATATATATCACTGTTATATTGCTACAAAGAGATTTCATGGCCAAGGCAATTCTTTTAAAGGAAAACATTTAACTGGGGGACTTGCTTACAGTTTTAGAGATGTAGTCCATCATCATCCTGCCAGGCAGCATGGCACTGGAGAGGCAGATGAGAAGTATATCCTGATCCACAGGGAGAGAGAGACAGAGACACACACAGAGAGACAGAGACACACAGAGACAAAGATACATACAGAGAGACAGAGATGGGGATGAATCTGGCATGGGCTTTTGAAACCTCAAAGTGACACCCCAGTGACACACTTCCTCCAACAAGGCACGCCTACGCCAACAAAGCTACACCTCCAAACCCTTGTAATCCTTTCAAATAGTTCCACTCCCGAGTGACCACATATCTTAGTTAGAGTTCCTATTGTTGTGAAGAGACACCATGAACATGGCAATTCATTTCATTGGGACCGAAATACAGTTCAGAGGTTTAATCTATTATCATTATGGTGGGAAGCATGGCGGTGTGCAAGCAGACATGATTCTGTGGAAGGAGTGGAGAATTCTACATCTGGGTGGGCAGGCAGCAGAAAGTGAACTGACTTGAGCTTCTGAGACCTCAAAGCCCACTTCTAGTGACACACTTCCTCCAATAAAGCCACCCCTACTCCAACAAGGCCACACTTCCTAATAGTGGCATACCCTATGGATCTATGGGGGCCATTTTCTTTCAAATCACTGTACCAAACACACTAATATATAAGCCTGTGGGGGCCAGTTTCACACAAACTTACACATTCACTATCACTGTGTTAGGGTCAATATGTGAGTTTAGTTATAGTACTGTTTCTTTGATGAACTTGTGTATCCTGGTGTTTTTTGCATAAATGTTTAGAACTGCAATATCTTCTTAGTGGTATTTTCCACAAATGAGTATGTTAATCCTCTCCATCTTTTCTGATTAGCTTTAGTTTGAAGTCTGTTGTGTAAGATATTAAGATAGCTATACTTACTTTCTTTTTGAGTTCATTTGTTTGGAATATATTTTCTACTTTTTTTATTCTGACATGATGTCGGTACTTGATGGTGAAGTATGTTTCTTAGATACAGCAGAAAATGGATTATTTTACTGCAGAATTGAGACCATTAATATTGAGAGTTATCAGTGAGCAGTGTTTATTGATTCCCGTTGTTTTATTGTTATGGTGTGTTCTCCCCAACCCTCCCACTTGATTTAGTGGTCTGGGATTATTTTATTCCTTGTGTTTTATTGGGTGGTTAATCTTTCTAGAGTGAAGTTTTTCTTCTACTGCTTTCTAGATAGCTCAAATGGCAGATAAATACTGCTTAAATTTGGTTTTTGTTGTTGCATGTTCTTTCTTTGGCTATTATAATTTAATTGTTTTGCTAGATATAGTAGTCTGGGCTGGCATCTGTAGTTTCTTAGAGTTTTTAGGAAGGCCATCCATGTACTTCTGGCTTTCAGAGCTTCCACTGAGAAGTCAGGTGTATTTCTAATGGTCTGCCTTTATTATACTATGTGGTCTTTCTCCCTTGCAGCTTTTGTTAATCTTTCTTTGTTCTGTATGCTTAGTACTTTAGTTATTATGTGTCATGAGGGGTTTCTTTTCTGGTCCTATACATTTTGTGTTCTGTATCCTTTTTGTGCCTTCATAGGCACCTCCTTCTTTTGTTGGAAACATTTTCTGTCATTTTTGTCTGAGCTGGGCAGTGGTGGCACATACCTTTAATCCCAGCACTAGGGAGGCAGAGGCAGACAGATCTATGTGAACTCAAGGCCAGCCTGGTCTACAAGAGCTAGTTCTAGGATAGGCTCCAAAGCTACAGAGAAACCCTGTCTTGAAAAAGAAAAAGCATTTTCTGTGCCTTTTACCGTATTTCTTCTCCTTCCTCAATTTCTGTTACTTATAGATTTTGCTTTCTCATAGTGTCCCAGATTTTCTGAATTGTTTGGGCCTGTGTGTGTATATGTGTGTGTTTGTGTGTGTGTGTGTGTGTGTGTGTGTGGTGTGTATTCATATATATTTAGTATTTTCTTTGAGTGAGGTATCCTTTTCTTCTGCCTTGTCTTCAAGATCTGAAATTCTCTCTCCCATTCCTTTTAATATGTTGATGAGGCTTACCACTGAGGTTTTCCTTTGAAAATTTAGGAAGTTTTCCATGTCCAGTTTTATGTCATTTTGGGTTTTCTTTAATAATTCTGTTTCTACTTCCATGTCTTAAACTGTTTTTATTATTTCTTCCCACTGTTTGTTTTCACAGACTTTATTAAGGGATTTATTCAGATCCTCTTTCAGATCCTTGAACACGTTTATAAAGATTATTTTGAGGTCCTTGTATTGTGCTTCAACCATATTGCATTTCTCAGGCCTACTGTAGTAGGCTCACAGGGTTCTGCTGGAAATATATTGTTTGCCTGTTCATGTTTGTGGTTTTGGGCTGGTGTCCATAACTCCATAATCTGGAGTTATGATGATTGAGGTGAATCACGGTGTTGATATCTGGTCTTTTCTTTCTTGGATGGATTTTCCATTCCTTGGTTTCTGTTACGCTCTCTGCATTTTATGGAAGCGTGGCTGTGGGTTGCCTGGTAGAGAGTGCTCCTGCAGGCCTATGGGTGGTCCAGAAGACCTAAGGTGGCTAGGAGAAAAGGCGGGGGTGGCTTCAGGAAAGAGCTAAGAGGATCCTTTTACAAGAAGTGGAGTCCCAAGGGAGTTGGAAGTGTGGTAGTGAAGAGGCTCCTGCAGTGGGTTGGAGTAAAGATGAGGCAGGGATGGAAGGAATAGGGGAGCCCGGAATGGTACCAAGAGTGTGAGTCTGTGGTGAAGAGGGCTACGTGAGGAAGTACCTGCACGTAGACTGCTGCAGGGCTGAGGATAAGGATGGAAAGATCCTAAGAGAGTACAATCAGTAGTGAGAATCATCTATATAAGTCCCAGCCTGCTGTGACCACACAGTCCCAGGTAGAAAGTGTTTCTAGATATCCGTGGCTGACAAAAATGAAAGGGAATGAGTTAGAAGGGATGGTTTAGAGGGCCTGTGGGAAGAGTCAAGGCTGGGTGCACAGCAAGGGTTGGTGAAGTCCTTAGGGAATGGAATGACTTGGTATCATTTCACAATTACCATGTGTGACACTCACAATAACTTATGTGCTTTCACAAAGATTTCGGGTTACCTTACAATAAATTGTACATACTCATAATGATTCTGTGTGGACTAATTATGACTCTGTATATTCTTCACAATGGCTCTGTGTGATATTCACAATGACTCAAGTTGACATTTACTGTGTCTTTATTTTCCCTCACAATAATTCAGTATCCAGTCCTCATTATGACTGTGTGGCCTCCACAATGACTGTTTCAAGTGACTTCCACAAGTGACTCTGTAGGACCTTCTCAATAAATTTGTGACATCACAATGACTTTTGGTGTCTTCACAATCACTTGTTTGTCCTACCAATGACTTCATGTGTCCTCATAATTACTCTGAACGATCGTCCTGATGTTTTAGATACCTTCACAATGACTTGTGTGTCCTTATAATGACATTGTGTGGTCCTCACAGTGACTGTTGCCCTCACATTGACTCTGCGGGTACACATAATGATTTATGTGCCCTTGCAATGAGGTTGTGTGCTTTCACGGGTGTGTGTCTTGACACTGAACTTTTATACCCTTCACAATGACGTTTTCTGGTGTTCACAATAACTTTGGGTGTTCCCACAATGATTTCTGTGTCCCTAGGATGACTGTGTCCACACAATGATTCTGTGTTCCCTCACACTGACTCTTTGTGATTTGTACACCCTGTAACCTGTAATAATGACCTTTGTTGTTCTCACAGTTGTTTTCTTCCCCTTACAATGACTGTGTGTCTTCATGATGATTGCGTGATCCTCACAATAACCAATGGACTTGTACAATTAGTCTTGGTGTGCTGCACAATGATTCTTTCTGACCTTCACAATAACTTCATGTGAGCTCACAATGACATCTTGGGTTCTCATAATAAATTCTGTACCCTCATAAATCGACTCTTTTGTGACCTTAACAATGATTAGTATACTCTGACAATGACTTGTGTACCCTCATAATACTGCGTGACCTTCACAATGATTCTGTGTCTTTTTTGTGACCCTGACAATGACTCTAGTATTCTCAAAATGACTCAGTTTGACACTCACAATAACTTTATGTGCCCTGACAATGACTCAGTGTGACCTTCATAGTAAGGAGTGTCATCTCAAGATGACTCTAGGTGACTTTTAGAATGGCACTAGTTACCTCATAACAACTTGTATGCCCTCAAAGTGACTGGCATGTCCTCATAGTGACTTCATGTCCCTTCACAATTACTTTGTATGTCCTTTATGATGATTCTTTGAGATTCATGAAATGACTGTGCCTTCATAACAGCTGTGTACTCTTCACAATGACTCATTGGAATGCTTACAACCATTTTCTGTGACATTTGCAATGACATATTTTATGTGACACTTACAATGATTTCTGTGCCCTATTACTCAGTGTGCCTTTGTGTAACCTCATGAGAATGAATGACATCACAATGACTCTGTATGAACCTCACAATGATTTTGTTGCCCTCACCATGACCTTGTGTGACTTCATAATGATTTTATATA
Organism: Ondatra zibethicus; assembly: GCA_004026605.1. NCBI lineage: Eukaryota > Metazoa > Chordata > Mammalia > Rodentia > Cricetidae > Ondatra > Ondatra zibethicus. Next base: position 23,302 of record PVIU01000819.1, read on the forward strand.
ACCTTCACAATAATTTTTTGTGTACTTAAATATGACTTTATAATGACTCTTGGTGGTGTTCAGAATTATTTCTGTGGCTTCACAATGATTTGGTGTGCCTCCACAATGGCTTTGTTTGCCTTCACAATGATTTTGAGACCTTCACAATGACATTGTATAAATCCATAATGACATGTGACCTTCACAGTGGTTTTATTTCTTACCATACATGTGGACCCTCCAATAACTCTTTGTGACCTTCACAATGACTGTTATCACCACAATGATTTTTGGTTTCCTAACAATCACTTGTGTTTCATCACTATGACTCAATATGCCATCCCAATGGCTTTCATGACATTACCCATGACTTTGTTGTGTTCTATCACAATTAGTTGTGTTCTATCATAGAAACCCTGTGTGCCCTCACAAAAACCTGTTTGACCTTCATAATGATTTAATGTGCCTTCACAGTTGTGTGTGACCTCACATGTCTCTTGTGATTCTCACAGTTATTTCTTTGCCCTCACCATGACTTTATGTGACTTCACAATGACTTTGTGTGCCCTTCACAGTAATTTTTGTGATCTCCAAAATGACTCTTAGTGATGCCCACAACATGATACTCATAATTACTTGTGTGTCATCACAATGATTTTTGTGGGCTTTCATAATGATTTTGAGACCCTCACAATGACATTATATTTCTTTAATAATGACTGAATGACCTTGTGACTTCACAATGATAGCTTGTGCCCTCACAATGAGTTGTGTCTCCTCATAATGACCTGGTGTGACACTCATTAGGACTCTGTGATCTTCAGAAGATTCTGTGTGATACGCACAGTGTCATATTGTGAGACACAGTGATTTTATGTGCCCTCACAATGACTCAGTATGACCTTCACAATGAGAATGGGCTCCTCAAAATGACACTGTTTGACCTTCAGAATGATTCTGTGTACAATAACAATGATTTATGTGCCATCACAATGAGGTTGCATGACCTTGTCTGAATCTCAGAATGGCTCTATAACAATCATAATAACTGTGTGGTCTTCACAATAACTCGTGTGCCCTCACAGTGACTTTGTGAGCTCATCACAACTCTTTGTGACCACCAGAACAATATTGTGTGTGCTTCACAACAGACTTTTGTGCCCTCACAATTACTTTGTGTGACCTTCATAATGACTTTGTGTATGTCCACAATGTAGTGTGATCTTTACAGTGACTTTGTATACCCTCACATTTACTTATGCTCCCTCTTGGTGACTTTGTACTCCCAAAACCTCAGTGTGACTTTTAAAATGACTGTGTGTGCTATGACAGTGACTCTGTGTGACCTTTACAGTGACTCTTGAGACTGTCACAATGATTCATTTGTCCTTCATAATGATTCTTTGTGACCCTCACAATGACTGTGTATTCTCTTCACAGGGACACTTTGTGATGCTCACAATGATATGTGTAATCTATAGTGATTTTGTGTGTGGTATTAAGCAGGTTTCTTTAGAGAAACAGAATGCATAGAATGATGTTTGTAAAGGGGATTTCATAGAATGTCTCACATGCTGTTGTCCAGCTAGTCCATCATTGGCTGTTTCCCAAAGGAAATTCCAAGAATCCAATAGTTGTTTAATTCATGTGATGGTTTGAATGAAACTGGCCCCCATAGGCTCATAGACAGTAGCATGATTAGTTGGTGTGGCCCTGTTGGAGTAGGTGTGGGCTTTATGGAGGAAGTATGCCAGTGGGGGTGGGTTTTGAGGTTTCAAATCTAGAGCCAGGCCCAGAATTACTATCTTTTCATGTAGCCTGCTGATCTAGATATAGAACTCTCAGCTCCTGCTCTAGCACCATGTCTGCTTACAAGCTACCATGCTTCCCACCATGACTATAATGAACTAAACCTCTGAAACTGGAAACCAGCCCCAATTATATGTTGTCCTGTATAAGAGTTGCCATGGTCATGGTGTCTCTTCACAGCAATAGAAGCCATGAGACAGAAGTTGGTACCTGGGACTAAGGTGCTGCTGGGTCAGGCCTAATTATGTGATTTCTTTTTGGTAGAATGTTGATTTGGGGACTTTGGATTAGGAAAGCAGTTGAAGGCTTGAAGTGGGGATTAATAGGCCATACATGAACAGGGAAGACAGTGGTGCTTAGAGGAACATAGCCTATGATGGCCTGGCTCAAGACATTTCAGAGAAGAATATTAGTAAGTAGCCTAGAGATCATTCTTGTGACTGCCAGAGAATAAATTCAAGTTTTGGATTAATTGCATTGGCAGAGGATATTTCAAAACAGGCTGGTATTGACTGCATTCTGTGGTTATTACTGGCCAAAGTTATGTAGATCTATAATGAAAAGAAACAAACTAAGCAAGGAAAAATATAAAATGTACAGTTTGAGGAGAAAAGGACCACCAGGGGGTATAAACAGATCAAAGAAAAGTCTGGTGCTAAATGAAATAAAGGGAGTAGTGACCTCAGAGACCCTGACTCAGCTAAGCTTCCAACTTGTGAAAAGTAATTAAATAAAAGTGAAAAAATGAATTAAAGAAAAGTTTAGGGCTGGGCATAGGGGTGCATGCTTTTAGTTCCAGCACTCAGAAGGCTGAGGCGAGTAGGACCTGAGTTCAACGCCAGCCTGGTATACAGAACAAGTTCCAGTGAAGTCATTCTTAAGCAGTGAAGGAAATCACTGAAAACAGAAAGTTGATACAGATGTAATTACAGGACTATGTCATGTTCTAGCACCAAAAAGTAGCAGAACTTGGCAGATTGAACCATGTGGTTCTGGCTTTAGAGTCAAGGATACAAGACAGGGGTTGTGGAATCTCCCTCCATGATGAACGAAAGCCACTGAGGCCAGGTATATGTGAGGGATGTCCCTGAATGGAGGCCTAGAGAGACCATTGGATAAATCAGTGAAGGTGAAGTCTAGATTGCCCTGGAGACCCCAAAATGTTGGAAATGCCAGAGTTGTGGGAATCCTTCCAGGAAACCTGCTAAAAGGGAGTAGAACCAACTCAAGAGAAGTCAACAAAACTGAAAGGAGTTGGAGATCTGTAGAGCACTTTGACATCAGACATGGAGAAGCAGAGTTTGGTGTTTGCCCAGCTGGTTTTCAGTCTAGCATTTTCTCATTGTGATCTCATTCATCCACTTTGGAATGGCAATGTATAATCTGTGCCATTGTATGTTGGAAGATTGTGATCTGCTTTATGATTTTGATTTTACAGGGATCACAGTTAAGAGACTGCCATGAGTCTCCAAAGAGACTTTGAACTTTTAAACATTGTTGAGACTTTGATAGACTATGGGTATTTTTTAAGTTGGACTGAATGAAGTTTTGCATTATGATATGACTACAAGTCTGTAGGGGCCAGGGAGTGAAATGTGGTGGTTTGCATGAAAATGGCCCCCACGGTCTGATAGAGAGCAGCACTACCAGGGGGTGTGGCCTTGTTGGAGGAAAGTGTGTCACTGAGGGTGGGCTTTGAGGTTTCAAATTCTCAAGCCAGGCCCAGTGTCACTCTTTCTCCCTGCAGCCTGCTGATCCAGATATAGAACTCTTGGCTTCTTCTCCAGCACCATGTCTGCCTTCCATGCCCCCATGCTTTTCACCATGATGATAATGGATTAAACCTTTGACCCTGTAAGCTAGCCCCAGCTAAATGCTGTCATTTATAGGAGTTGTCATGATCTTGGCATGCCTTCCCAGCAATAGAAACCCTAAGACAGTCCACAAGGTTTATATCTCAGCTGCTCTTCAGATACTTAGGGATCCTGCAGAAGTATGCTCTAATACTAGTGAAGGAATGCCCCAGCAACAGGATAGATAAATTTGCCATTGAGAGTAAGAGAAAGCAGACAAAAGCAAAATCTTCCTTCTTTCATGCCCTTTATATTGGCTATCATCAGAAGGTGTGGCATAGATTTAAGGTGGGTCTTCTGGACTCAAATGACCTAATCAAAAGGTATATTCTTTCAAGATGTATTCAGCTGTTTGGATTTTAGTTAATTCCAGATATATAATCATACTGCCAACCAAAAATAGTTATCACATGTGCCTTCACAGTGGCTTTGTGTGTTCTGTGCAATGATTGTTTGTGACCCTCACAACATCATTGTCTTTTCTCACAATGACATGGTGTGATCATCACAATGACTTCCTTGTGACTCTCAAAGTGACTAATGTGTTTTCAAATGACTTTGTGTATCTTCACAGTGACTCTATGTCAGCCTCACATATGTGATCTTCACAATGATTCCTTGTGAACCTCACAATGGCTATGCATGTCCTCACAATGACTTTGTGTTCCCTTAAAAATGACTTTTTGTGATGCACATAATGACCTTGTGTGACTTCACAAAAATGTCTGTGTTCCCTAACAACTGGCTCTTTATAACCTTCACAATGACTTTTTGTATACTGTGGTGGTTTGAGTAGGACTGGTTCCCCATAGGTTCATATATTTGAATGTTTGGTTCCACAGTTTATGGAATTGTTTGAGAAAGATTAGGAGGTGTGGCCTTGGAGGAGGTGTGTCACTGGAGGTGGGCTTTTACACAAGGCCCAATCTTGCTCTCTCTCTGCCTGGAACTTGTGATTCAGATGTGAGCTCTCAGCTACCCTCCAGCTCCATGCCTACCTGTTTGTTGTTACACTCCTTGCCATGATGATCATGGACCAACCTCTGAAACTGTAAGCTAGTTCCCAATTAAATGCTTTCTTATGTAAGCTGTTTTGGTCATGGTATTTCTTCACAGTAATAGAACAGTAACTAAAACAAATACCCTCACAATGACTCTATGTGATACCCACAATGACTCTGTGTTACCTTCACAATGGCCAGTGTGACCTTCACAATGACCCCATGTGATCTTCACAATGACCCTGTGTGACCTTCACAGTGACTCAGTTTTACACTCACATTTATTTTCTTTATGCGCTTTCATAATGACTCAGTATGGACTTCACAATGGATATGGAGACCCTCATAATGACTCTGTATGACACACACACTGACTTTTGTGCTCTTTCAATGATTTGTGGACCTTCATAATGACTTCATATGCCCTCACAGTGTCTCTTGTGTCCTCACAATGACTATGTAACCTTCACAATGACTTTGTATGTATACTCTCACAATGAATCCCTTCACAATGACTTATTTAGGTCTTCAGAATAATTCTATGCGCCCTAATAATGACCATGAGTGGCCTGATATGAGTGTTGGAGATCTCACTTTGACACTATGTGACCTTCTCTATGACTCAGTTTGATACTCACAGTGACTTTATGTTTCCTAACAATGACTCATCGTGACCCTTGACAAGGAGTATGAGTGCTCTCACAATAAATCTGTGTAAATTTCTTAATGTCTGGCTACTTTCACAATGACTGTGTGACTGTCATACTGACTCTGCATGACCCTAACAATGAGTAACATGCCTTTAAATTGACTCTAGGAGAATTTCACAATGACCATTGTGACCCTCATAATGAATTACTTGTGTGCCCTCACAATGATTGTGCATGCCTTTATAATGACTTTTGAGCCCATAACATTACTTGTATGCCCTCATGATTTTGTCTTCATTCAAAATGACATTGTATATAATTATTCTTTGATATCCACAAAATAACCATGTATCTTCACAATGATTATTTGTGTTCTTCACAATGACTCTTTGTGATGTTCACAATGACTTTGTGTGACTTTCACAATGATATCTTGTGTATACATAATGAATTCTATACCTTCATAATGACTCTGTGCCCACAAAATAGCTCTGTGTGATTTCACAGCACTTGGTGTGACCTTTACAATGACTTTGTATACCCTCACAATGATTGGTCTGTGCTCATAATGATGGTATGCTCACAATGTGATACTCACAATGACTTACTGATTCTCACAATGTTTGTATGTGCCTTCACAACGACTTGTCTAATCTCATAGGAGTATATGGTATGTGTCCTCACAGTGACTCTGTGTGACCTTCACCATGACTTGGTGTAGCCTTCGCAATGACTTTGCATGACCTTCACAATGGCTAGTACACAATGACTCTATGTGACCTTCAAAGTCTCTTTGTGACCCTTCAAATGACTTTTGTGCCTTCACAATGACTGTGTGTCACCTTCACAATGATTTTTTTTATGCCCACACAATGACTCTGTGTGTCCTCACAATGACTCTCTGTGATCTTCACCATAGCTTCATATGGCCTTCACAATGACTAGAGTGGCCTTCACAATGACCTTCACAGTCTCTTTGTGACCCTTTAAATGATTTATGCGCTTTCACAATGGTTTTTTTATGTTCCCATAATGATGTGTGTGCCCTCAAAACCCCAGCATGCCATCAAAGTGACTTTGTAACTTTCCAAGAATTGTTGTACTTACTATGATTTTTGTCTGCCTTCACAATATGTTGTGAGTCCTCACAGTGACTTTGGATGACATGCACAATGATTCTTTGTTCCCTGTGGAGGCCTAAAAATGTGACCCTATTCCCCCTTGTCTGACGGTCAGAGTGTTTTAGCTTGTTCAAAGTTGTTGACAGCAAGTGTGGCTACACACCCTGACCTAGCGTGTGCTTACTTGGTCTTTTTGACGTTAAGATGGCCCATACAGGTAGATCCACTCCACCCTGACCAATTGTCAGGATATTCAAGCAAACGTCTGCTCATTCTTTTGAAATAGGAGGTTTGACCTTGGGAGTGGCTGCCTTGGTCTAGGGTGGGTCCACTGCCTAAACAACAGAATATTTTACTCATGAATTAATGACTTAATGTCTCAAGTATTGAATCAAGCAGCTATCCTTTGTATCATATTAAAAGCAGCCTTTTGTCTTCTTCCCCTTTTGTATTGGGGTATAAGAGTGTATGAAAATAAAAGCATGGAATTCAGCATTAAGTATTCACTTAGTTGCTCTCCCATTACCATTCAGTGTCTTAGTAATTCTTTCTTATCTCTGTTCCTCCTACTTAATATTTTTCTAATCCTAATGCCCCTACCCTGGTAAGTGGTGTATTTGTCAAAGATGGTCACAGACAGTTCCCTTCACAATGAGGGTGTTCTTTCTCAATAACTCACACACCCTCATACAGTAAGTATGTGGACTCTCAAAATCACTATCTTTCACAATGGTTTTGTGTTTCTTCACAATTATTCTATATGCTCTTGCAATGACACTGTGTGTTCTCAGAGTGTCTGGTGTGCACTCACAATGACTCTCGGTCTTCATAATGAATCTATATGAACCCACAGTGACTTGTGTCACCTCCACATGATTTTTTGAATCATCAGAATGATTCTGTGACCTTCATAGCAAATCTATGTGATCTTCACAATGACTTTCCGTAAGTTTCACAATGACTCATGTGCCATGATAATGATCCTGTATGATGTTCACAGTGACTCTGTGTTTTCAGAGTGACTTATTGTGATGCTCACAATGACATATGTGCCCTCACAATGACTTTCTGTTGAGGGGGGGGCACTGCAGGTAGTCACAGCAGGCAGAGAAGTGAACCATGAAGAGATGAGAATGAAAATTTGGTTCAGATTGACCTTGTTAACCATGTCAAATCTTTTAGAGAGTCTAATGCCAGCCAGTTTATTCTTAAATTTAAACACTGTCTAATTTGGGAAAAAGTTTCCTGGTGCAATATAATCCCTTATGCACAAGGAAATGTAATTATTGTAATGATCTGTACTGTCCCTTTAAGAGACAAGCTGTGCCCACTCCCTCCCCAATCCACTGAGGCAAGCTGATCTTCAGCTTCCAGCCTGAGTCCCTTTCTTTTCTGTCTCTCCCCCAAGCAGCAGCTTCTGCCTCTCTCCATTCTCCCTACTTCTCCCCTTCCCCTCCCCTCTGTGTGTGTGTCTCTCTCTGTCTCTCTCTGTTTCTCTCTGCTCTTCTCCCTTCTCCCCTTACTCTCTCTTTCCTTACCTTCCATAACCCACTAAATAAATATCCAACCTCACCCTGCATAATGTGCCTATCCATGTCTCTGTCTCTCGCCCACCGTGTGGCTCCCTTCCCGGTACCAGCCACCTTTGGAGACCTGCAGTGTGGTTTCATGGCATGCCCATCTATCTGTCTTCTCTTGTGGGACTGGCTGCCCCATCGAGGTCTCTCACCCACCAAGTGGATCCCTGCCTGGTACTCGTGGCCCACTGCAGCCACTTGGGGAATTGTGCCATCCCTGCCTGGGACTGGCTGCTCTTGGGACCCACTCCAGCTGCCTCCCACCACATGGCCCACTGTCGCCACTTGGGGATCCACAGCATTTTTACTTAATCCATTACAATTATATCAAAACTTGACTCAGGGCACATACCATTTCTTTCAAGAAGATGGGTTCAAGAGTTAGGCTACCTGAACAGCTTAAGGGCCTATGGAAGAGTTGGGTCTGGTCTCTGTCATACAGATAGTATAGAGGTCATTTGAACTATTAGCCACCTCTGGTCCTGATTATGGGAGCAATTGGCAGAACCTCTAGCTGTACAGATAATATAAGGGTCATTTAGACTATTAGGTATCTCCAGTCCTGGTTGTAGGAGCTTGTGGTGTGTGTGTGTGTGTTTGTGTGTGTCTGGCTGTAAGGGTTATTTAGATTACCGTCACCAGGTTATTTAGATTATTAGTCACTTTCAAATGCCAACTTTTTGGATGAAAAAACAGGTTTTACATCTTGCTCATTGAAAAAACAATCCTGCATGATTAACATTCCTGATTTCTTTCTTTCCTTTCTTTCTTTCTTTTCCTTTCCTTTCCCTTTCTTTATTTTTTTCTTCTTTCTTTCTTTCTTTCTTTCTTTCTTTCTTTCTTTCTTTCTTTCTTTCTTTCTTTTCTCAAGACAGGGTTTCTCTGTAGCTTTGGAGCCTGTCTGGAACTAGCTCTTATAGACCAGGCTGGCCTTGAATTCATAGAGATCCCCTGCCTCTGTCTCCTGAGTGCTGGGATTAAAGGTGTGCACCACCACTGTCTGGCTAATATTCTGTGACCTAACAATGAGCATGTATGACCTCATGATTACCCTGTGACCTTTACAATAGCTCATTTTATGCTCACTCTGACTGTATGTGTCCTCACAATGACCCAATGTGAACTTCACAATGATCACAGATGCCTTCAAAAGAATTCTGAGTGACTTTCACAATGACACTGTGTGACTTTCACACTGAATCTGAGTTACCTTTATCATGAAATTGTATGCCCTCCGATGGCTTTGTATACCCTCATAATGACTTCTGAGTCCTTACAGTGACATAGTGTGACCTTCAAAATAACATTTTGTTACCTCTGAGACTTATGTGCCCTTCACAGTGACTGTGTGACCCTCACAGCCATTCTTTGTGACCCTCATAATTATGTTTCATGTCCTCAGAATGACTTTGTATGCCCTCATAATGAAATTGTATACCTTCACAGTGACTCTATATGATCTTTCCAATGACAGTATGACCTTCACAATGATGAATGTACTCTCAAAATGACTCAGTGTGACTTTCACAATGACTCTGTGATAGTCACAGTGATTTTGTGTGCCCTCACAAAGACTGTGTGACCACACAATGACAGTTTGTGATGGTTACAATTACTTGTATGCCCTTAAAATGACTATGTATCATTCACAATGATTCTTTCTTATCCTCACTGGTGTGGGACAATTCTGTATTCTGTCAATTATGTTTTAAATAAACACTGATTGGTCAATAGCCAGGCAGGAAGTATAGGCGGGATAACCAGACAGAAAGTAAAAGCAGGGCAATGAGAACAGGAGAGTTCTGGGAAGAAGGAAGCTTCCTCTCCAGTCCTGTCCAGACACTGAAGAAGCAGGATGTGACCTGCCCCACTGAAAAAGGTACTGAGCCATGTGGCTAGCATAGATAAGAATAATGGGTTGATATAAGTTATAAGAGTTAGCAAGAAGCCTGAGCTAATCGGCCAATTGGTTTTATAACTTATGTAGATCTCTCTGTGTGATTTTCTCTAAGACTAAATGGCTGTGGGAACTGGACAGGACAGAAACCCCAACAAGCAGGACCTCATGTTACACCTCACAATGACTTTGTGGCCCTCACCTAAGTTTTGCATTGTGTACCCACAAAGTGATTTTGTCTGACTTTCACAATTATTCTGCACGCCCTTCACAATGACTTTTGTGTCCTCATAATGATTGTGTTTGTCCTCAAAATAACTCTGTATGACCTTCATAATGACTTTGTTTACTCTTACAGCAATATGTAACCTTCATAAAGACTTGTATGCCCTCCATAATGATTCTGTGTGATTTTTGCTGTGACTGTGTGACCTTTACATGCTGTGTGATCCTTACAGAGACTTTATGTGCCCTCACAATGACATTATATTCCTTCAAGATGACTGTTTGTCCTTCATAATGACTTTTTGACCTTCAAATTACTCGTATGTTGTTGTAATTACTATGTGTGACCTTCACAATTATTTTTGTCAGCCTTCACAACAACTCTGTGTGCCTTTACAGTGATTTTGCACACCCTCACAAGGACTCTGTGTGCTCACACCTCTCAGTGTGAGAGTCACGGTGACCTTGTGTTCCCCAACAATGACTCTGTGTGCCCTCATAATGACTCTGTGCTTCTTTTATTAAAATGACTCTGTGGCATTCACAATGACTCATTGTGCCTTTTACTATGGCTTGTAAACACTCACAATGAGTAGTGTGCTTTCATGGTGACTTTGTACAACCTTCACAATGATTCTAGATTCCTTTCACAATGAATGTGTGCCCTCAAAATAACTTATGCACACTCAAAATGACTCTGTGTTCCCTTCATCATGATTTGAAGGGCCCTCACAGTGACTCTGTATGTCCTCATACTATGTGTACCCTTCAGAATGACTGTGTGTCCTCTGCAACGAATGCATGCACTCTTGATAGCTTGGTCTGCCCTCACAATGACATCAAGTGCCCTCAGTACAACTGGTTGTCTTTATAATGACTCTGTGTGACCTTCACAATGACTGAGTATGACTCTCACAGTGACTTCATGTCTGACTTTCCCTTTGACTCTTTGTAACTATTCCCACAACTCTGTTGCCTTCACAATGACTCTGTGTAACCATCACAATTAATTTGTAATCCCCAAATGACCTTAACAACTGGCAGTGACTTCCATAACTTTTGTGTTTTATACAATAAGGTTGTAAGCTCTCACAAATGTGTTTTGTGTTCCTTCAAGATACTGTGTGACTTTCCCAATGATGCTTTGTGATCCTCACAATGACTTGTATACCCTAACAGTGACTGCATGTGACCTTTGCTGTAATTATAGCGTATCCTCACAATAAATTTGTCACCTTCACAGTGTCTTATGTGCCCTCTCATTTACTCTCTGTGCCCTTACCACCCTCGTTGTGCCCTTCACAATAGCTTTGTGTACTACAATGACTCTGTCTGTCCTCACAATGATTCTGCATGCTTTCAGAATAACTTGTGTGCCCTCATAACTATTCTCTGAGCTTTGACAATGACAATATACCTTCCCAAGGACTCTACCTGACCTTCACAATTGCTCTTTCAAAATGACTTGTGTGTGTCCTCATGATTACTGTGGGTGTGAACAGTGATATTTTAGGAGCTTCATAAGGAATCTGTGCCTTCATCATAATTTGTGTGCCTCCATAATGACTCTGTGTGTCTCCACAAAGCCCTAGTGTGACCTCAACAATGGCTTTGTTTCCCTTCACAATGATTTAGTTTTTCTTCACAATGACTTTTTGCGATCATCATAATGATTTAGTATGATCTTCACAATGACATCTTGTGCCCTCACAATGACTCTCTGTACTCTCACAATGAAATATGAACCCTTATAGTAACTATGTGTGACCTCACAATGACTTTGTGTGCTGTCACAATGAGTTTGGGTGCCCTCACAATGATTTTGTCTGGTATTCACAATAATCACTACATGACTCTCTGTGACCCTAACAAAGATGCTCTGTGACACTCACAATGACCTTGGAAGCCCTCAAAATGTCTCTGAGCAACCTACCCAATGGCTCGCTGTGTCCTGCATAATTATTTGTGTCTTCACAATGACTTTGTGTGACTTTCATAATGATTTTGGGTGCATCAAAATGATCTGTGTGCCCTTATGTTTGTGTGTGACCCCAAATGACTGCATGTGCCTTCTTCACAGTGACTTTATGTAACCTTAACAATGGATTTGTGTATCCTCAAAATGACTAGTATGCCATTATGATTCAACAATGCCTTTGTATGACCATCACAATGACAATATGTGCCATCACAGTGAATTCTGTGCCCTCACAATGACTTTGAGTACCTTCACAACAAAGTATGATCTTTAAAATGACTTTATATACCCTCATAATGACTCCTGTGTGGTCACAACAGCTTTTTATGGTCTCACAATGACTTTGTGTGCTTTCAGAATGGCCATGTGACGTTCTCAATAACTTTTTGTGCTTCCACAGTGACTTTGTGACCTCCTAATAACTCTATGCCTTCACAATGTCTGTGTGACCTCAAAATGACTGTGATCTTCACATGACTTTATACCCTCTGACAAAAACTTGTGTTCCCACAAAATAATTTTGTGTGCCCTCATGATGACCTTGTGACTTCCATAATGACAGTGTATACTCTCACAATGACTTCTGAACCCTCACAGTGATGCTGTGTGCCCTCATTATAATTCTTTGATCTTCACAATGACTATGAATAACTTTCAAAATGACTTTGTGTGCCCTAACAGTGTTTCTTTGTGCTCTCACAGTGACCTTCAAAATACCATGTGATATTAAATGGTTCTTTGTCACCTTCACAATGACTTTTTGTGCTGTTGCATTGGTGTGATGTGTCTTCAAAATGACTTTTGGATGTTCACAATGACTTCACAGTGGTTTTGTGTACTCTCACAATGACTCCCTGTGCCCTCCTAAGACTCTATGTGACCTTTACAATGACATCTTGTGACAACACAATCACTTCTGTGGCCTTATGCTTCTGTGTGCCTAAGCAATGATTCTGTGTGCCTTAAAACTGACTATGTGGCCTTCACAGTGACTTTTCAATGACTTCAATGCCCTCATAATGACCCTGTGTGATGTTAACAACTTACTGTAATGCTTGCAATGATGTTATGTACCCTCACAATGACTTTACCTTGTAATGTTTATGTGTGCCCTCACAATAACTGTAGGACATTTACATTTTGAGCTGATGCTCAAAATGACTCTTTGTAATCCTCACAAAAATATGTACCTTCACAATGACTGTGTGAAATGAGCAATGAATCATTGTGCTAGTCACAATGACTTTGTGTGCCCTCACAACGACTGTTTGTGATGTTCACAATGACCCCCGTGCCCTTATAAAGAGTCTGTACCCCCACACTGAATCTGTGTGCTTTTGCAATGACTCTTTGACCTGAATCATGACTTTAAATTCCTTACAAGGACTCTCTATGCCCTCACAATGATTGTCTTATCTTCACAATGACTCCGTGCGACCTTCACAACTCTGTATAATCTTAAAAATGACTTTGTTAGAACTCAAAATGCCTCTGTACATTTCTAATGACTCCCTGTGACTTTATAACTACTTACTTGTGCACCTTCACTATGACTTCAAGTGACCTCACAGTGACTCTTATTTTGACCCTCACAATGACACTGCTTATCCTTCACAATTATTTTTGTGTTACTACATTGACTTCTGTGCCCTGATAATGACTCTCTGTGCCATCACGATGACTCTGTATGAGTCATAATGGCATTGTGTACTCTCTCAGGACTGTATGTATTACCCCTGCCCCATATGGCTGTGTTTACTTTCAGAGTAATTTGTGTGCACCATTGATGAGTCTGTGTGCCCTTCATAGTTACTCTGTGTGCCCTCACAGTGATTATGTATGTTATCACAATAACTGTGTGATATTGAATAACATTTTGTGATCCTCATAATGACTTTATGGTCTCCTGACAATGACTCTTCGTGACCCTTACAATGATGTTGTGAGCCCTTTGCAATGTTTTGTGCCATCACAATGACTCCATGTGTCCTCATAATGATTATATGTGACATTATGACACTTTGAGATCCTCACAATGACTTGTCTGTCCCAATATGATTGTATGTGACCTTCACAGTAATTTTTGTGTGCTTTCACAATGAATCTGTGTCCTTCTTGAGTTCTTGAGTCACACAATGAGTTTGTGTCCCCTTACAATGATTCTATGTGTATTCAAAATGACTGTGTGTGACCTTACAATTACTATGCGTGTCCTCATAATGACTGTATGCCCTCATACTTACTCTGTGACTTTCACAATTACTCTGAGCATTTCAAATCACTTGTGTGCCCTCACAGTAACTTTGTATGTCCTCATAATGACTCATAGCACCCTCGCTGGGAGTTTGCATTAACTTCACAAAGAATCTGTCTTAATTTATGTGCCCTCCTAATGGCTGTGCTTTCAGAGCCTCGGTGTGACCTTCACAATGACTTTGTGTGCTACCACAGTGACTCTGTGTGAGCCTCACAATGACTCTTTGTGATACAATGACATTTGTGATCTTCAAATGACTTGTATGCCCTTCAGAATGACTGTATGTGCTACTCACAATGACACTTTGTGAGTTTTACAGTGACATCATGTACCCTCACATAATGACTTCTGTGCTCTCATAATGACTCGTTGTGCCCACACAAGGACTTTGTGTGGCCTCATAGTGATTCTGTCATTTCCTGTTAATGATGCTGTTATTCCCTCAAATGAACCGTGTTATCATAACTCTTCGTGTCATGCACATGCTTTCTGTATGACCTTAACAGTGACTTTGTGTGATGCACAATGACTTATTGTGATGCACACAATGATTTTATGTGCCCTCACAATGACTATGCATGAAACAGACACACAATGAGTGTGTGTATCCTTAGAATGACTCTGTAATTCACAAAATTACATTGTGTTCTTTCTCAAAGACACTGTGTTATCTTCACAATGGCTTTTTTCACCATTATAATGACAATACATAATATTCACAATGACTATGTAAGACCTTCACAATGAGTCTTTTTGACTTCACAATGATTTACATGCCTTCAAAATGAGGCTGTGTATCCTCACAATGACTCTTTGTGATCTTTATCATACCATACTCTCACAATAAAATTTGACTGTGACTTTGACAATGACTCCGTTTGACTTCAAAATGATTCTGTGTGGCCTCACAATGATATTGTGTGACCTCATAATGAGTTCATATGCCCTTACAATGATTATGTCTGACTTTCACAGTGACTATGTAACTATCACTATATCTCTATATGACCTTGTCAATGACTCTGTGTGATCTTCCCAATGACTGCAAATCTTCATAAGGACTGTGGGTGTCCTCACAATGACTGTGTGCCCTTCACAACAACTGTATGACCTCTACAATGACTCTTTGTGACCTTACCAATGACTCTCTATGATCCAAGCAATGACTTTGTGGTGCCTTCACAAAGAGGCTGTGTAGCTTTCATGAGACTCCTTGTGACCTTCACATGACTTATGTGCCCTCACAATGACTGTGTGACCTTCACAGTGACTCTTTTTCACCCTCACAATGACTGTGTGTGCCCTCACTGTGACTTGTGCGTCACTGTCCATGATTTATGACACTCGGATGCATTTTTGAAGCAGGTAAAATATAACTACTGGTGTAGGAGGGTCCTTCTGTATTTGGGTTGCTTTTATTGGTTAATAAAGAATCTGCCTTGGCCTTCTGATAGGGCAGGACTTAGATAGACAGGAAAAAGAGAAGAGAATGCTGGGAAGGGGACAGAGCCAAAGAGAGCCCCACCATGAAGCTCCCAGGTCACACACGCTGAATCTTTCCCGGTAAGCCACGACTCGTGGTGACACACAGATTATTAGAAATGGGTTAAACAAATATGTGAGAGTTAGCCAATAAGAGGCTAGAGCTAATGGGCCAGGCAGTATTTCAATGAATACAGTTTCTGTGTAATTATTTCGGGTACGCACCGGGAACCGGGCAGGACAGAACAAGGGGCCCTGTGCCGGAAACCAGGCGCTGGGAATGCAGCCTGAGCCCCTCATTACAACAAACTACAACCACAAAATCATTTTGACTTCATATGTACCTAAGAATGACAAGTCTCAATTTTATTCACAATTTTAAGAAGCACTAAAAAGGGGCTTGTATTGGAAAGCGATAACTTACAATTTATAAATTCCAGTATATAAAACAGTCGTGATGATATCTAAACTGATACAAACTATCTTAAAAGCAATGATTGTTTCTTTTCCTCTTCTGTTCTTTTTCTTCCAACACAGACAGCAGTACTTATCCCAAGTAACAGCAGCAGTAACTTAAAGTAGAAAACCCCGCAATTCAAAATATATTCCATATATTTAAAATAGAAAACACATGACTTGTCTCCATCTTGTCTTTGCTTTTGCCACGTGAAAGGTGGCCCCGGTTCCCCCTATGCCTATGTGCCTCTCTATACCACTTTCTGGCAATAGCACTCCAGCTCCCGTGTAAAGAGCCTTGTAATATGTTCCAATAACGTGAAGTGCAGGTTGCAGCTTTTCCCTCTTGTTTAGAGAGTATAAAAACAACTATTGCATGTTTCTAGAGTGGCCAGAGGGAGGAGTCTCCTTTTTGATGATAATCCAGGTTCTTCCAAATTCAGTATCAAATGAAATCAATAGTTAACCCCCAGCATTTCTCTTTTGATTGAAAGCGATGTTTCAGGATTCGGGGCCAAAGTCTCACTTCCAATCAGTCTGGCTTTCCTTGGGTAGTGTCTGTCTTTGAAGTCCATCAGGGCTCAGCATGTGGAAAATATATTCAGGTTACACAAAGGAACACAACCCCGCTGACTTTGATCATCCCTCTGTCATAACACAGATGATTGGGTTGCAAACAATGGCACACATGTGCATTATGAGGAGGCCACTCAGGGGAGCTCGGCTTGCATCCTCATGGAAGTCTGCTGGTTAAATCCCAAATGTTTCATGACTTTCCTAAAGCCAAATTCTCACAAGGATTGGGGACACGCAAACAAAATGCCAATCGGTTATGACTGGGCACCACGTGGACATGAAAGCAGAAACACTCTATGTTCTTCCTACATTTGGTGAAAGAACAGATGTCATGAGAAGCAATAGATATGGACAAGCCCGAAAACACACATCAAAGGCTATAATAATGAATAGAGAGAGACCAGAGAAAGAGGGCTCATTAAATTTTACTCATGTCTTATAAAGAGAGAAAACCATGGGGAGAGACAGAAGATAAAACAAATCTAGGAAGACGGCATCTCAATGTTTGGCTTTCATGCTGGGTAAAGGAGCCTGATTTAAGCAGGGCATCTTCAAGACAGATCTGCTAGTGAATTCTATCACACTGATGCTCACAGAACTGGCTCCTTTTAAAGTGTAAACGCAACAGAGAGAGCAACAGCGAAGGGGTGAGAGGCAGAGGTCAGATCTGATGATGTAAGTTCAAACTGGAAACCAAGTAACTCCTGCTCAAGGAAGCCATAGGGCAAAAGATTTGAAGAGAAAAACTAGCCCCAGTTCTTCCTTAACCTTAGAGACTGTTCTGGGAGGCAAATGTCATCATGGAAGAAGATGGACCACCTTAAAGAACACCCCTACATTGGTTAGATACATGGCACCAGGGAGCCTGTGCTCCCCCAAACTGTCTGCCAGCCACACTTTTCCACGTCTGGTTCTAATATGCACTGGATTCTCACGGAAGGACCCTTCAGTAGCCCACTGGGTGTGCTGAAGCCTTTTGTATGAGCTCAGGTGCAGGTCACAGATGGCTGTGTTTATAAGTATCTCCTCTCTATGTAAGAATCTGGCTGGGCCTTGTAAGCCTGGCGCAGTGCAGACCTAACACGCGAAACAGTCACCAGTCCTAGCACGCACAACCAGGCTTCAGGTGTGCATAGTAGGTGGTCCGAACAGTAGGGTAATGCCTTTCCCCTCCATCCCCTTGTGTCGCATTCTAGCCACACTCACAGACACATCCAGAAGCCAGGCCTCTTCTCCTGTCAGCTGCGTCACACATTCATGAGGAAGAGGCCAAATGAGCTGCTCATAACGGGCAGGCCAGTCAACTTCACCAAACCACGACTGAGGCAGGGCCACAAAGCCCCTTCAAACCACTGCTGTGTACCACATTGCCGATGAGAAAGTAACTTTTTTTTCCAATATAAATCCCCAGAGCTCTACCTAAAATCTAAGAAGGGAATCTGCCATAGCTTTTTTGTAGGGTAATCGGCTATTTCTGTAAGAGAATGTCTATGCAAATTTATACTCTGGGTCTTGTGAAACCACATTCACCATAACGTAAGTCAGAGCCAGGCTGGGTCCTGCTGTGCCCACAATTTTGCAGGCAGCACATTCCACCCATCGGTCCTTCAGATCGCCCTCAGCTGAGGTTCTTGTTTGGGGAAGTGCGGGTCCTGAGGCCGCCTACAGTCTCTCCTCTGCTTCTCGATGGGGTTTCAGCTTACAGCTGGGCTGGCTCAGAAGCAACTGGTTGGAAGGCTGGAAATGCTGCCAGTTTGATTCAGATGTATTATTGCTTCCAGAAGCCATAGGAGGTCAAGACTGCTCAGTCTGTAAGCTTCAACACGGGCGTGTCCAGACCCACACCTCCACTTCAGGCAGATGGCCTTCAGGCATCCTAAAACAGCAACAGAGGAAAGGCTTGAAGAAAATGGCGTCTTCTCCATTAAAGCTGCCATATGGTCATTCTAGAACTGACTGTACATTGCTACTGAGATTCAGTCTCACATACTCAAGCATCCCATATCAAGCCCTCTGAGGAAGTAGGGACAGTTTTGCAACAACACAATTACAGGTATGTGCTGAGTAACTGAAAAATGACAATGTAACCATTTTAATCACAGTGACACAAAAACATTTCTTTTGCTTATCAACCTCATTCAAACATTTGCAGGCACTGTTTCAGTATGGATGCCTCCGAAAACATCTGTTGGTAAGTCATTCATGACCTCCAGAAATGAAGGTGGCCAGTGAACACTGCCACCCTAGCTGTCACCTTAGTCACAGAGACTCAGTCTTCCACTCCAGGCGGATGTTTGCAAAGACAGAGGGACTAGGATGGCTCTTAATGGTCCCCCTGGAATAGAAAGTCTTCTTAAGACAATTACCCTCGGCAAGGGGTTGCATCACAGAAAGTATAGCCTCCCTTCAAAAAGGTACCAGGCATTGACCAGCTGAATGCCGCTAGAAGGGCCTAGAACCTTGCTTTCACGTACTGCCCCTTGGCAATGTGTTCATCACTAATTTGCCTTGGCAACATAGGTAAACCTAAGGAAAACATTTCTAGGTAAAAAGGCTATCTAGAAACCAAAGGGTCTGAAGTCTGTTTGAACACTGGGAAACAATTTCTACCAAATATGTTGACCAACTGATGGCTGTAGTAACAAACATGTTGACATCACTGTGGGAAACAAGTTGCCCTCATTTTATCACATTCAGAAAGCAGATAGCTGGATTGGAAAACCGGGTGGTCCTCTCAGCGCTTCTGTTCCTTCCTATTGAGTTATTTGTTTGTTGTTTATTATTTTGAGTGTGGGGGGAAGGGGATGCTTGTGCCGTTGGCGCACACGACGGTCAGAGGACAATTGGCAGGTGTCTGCTCTCTCCTTCCTCTAAGGAGATCCCAAGGATCAAACTCAGGCCACTAGGCTCTGCAGCAAGCACCTTTACCTGCTGAGCCATCTTCCTGATATCAACATCACTGTTGACATTAGAAGATAATACCAAGAGGGCCAGCAATATAGCTCATGGGTAAAGCACTTGCCATGCATGGAGTTCAAGCCCTAGAACCCATAGGGACTCCTACAAATTGCCCCCGATATCCATATGTGCTTTTCTGCCCCAATAATAAAAATATTTTTTTAAAAATTGCAAAATTATCAAGAAAAAAGGAAACAGGCTAGCTTTCTTTGCTCAAATGTCTCAACAACTGACACCCGACACCCCTCGGCTCTGCTCCTGTCTGCACAGATGCAAGCCAGAAGATGCACACATGGAGGATAAAGGTGGCTCTCACCCCTATGTACTCATCCTGAACAGGGGCCGCCACCACCAGACCCCTCAGTGGTCTTACAGTCCTCACAAGAGCATTAGTGTGTAAAAGCACTGGTGTAGGAAACAATCATAGCCTCCCGCAACGGAAAGACCACAGCGCTTGCTATAAGGCTGGGGCTGCTTCCCAGATAGTAAGATTCTCTCTGAATTCCAAATGAGCCCATGCTATGGAACCAATTCAACAAGTAACGAACTTGAGGAACGGACAGAATTATCTAAATGCTCCGTGCTTTGGTTTCTAATAGATGCTGAAATCGATTTTTTTGTTTGATTTTATTGGCTTTAAAAAAAACACAAAATCTTGCTAAGTAGCCCAAGATAACCTTGAACTCATTATATACTGTAGGCTGGTTTTGAACTCATGGTGACCCTCCTGCTTCAGCCTCCTAAGTGATGGAATTACAAGCGTGTGTGCTACCTCCATTGGCTTGGCATCAAAGTCTTTATGAGAAGTAGATGCAGTCTACTTGAAAAATGAGCCTCTCAGAAGGAAATGTGAATTGAGTTTTAAACACACTGGTCAGAAAACAGTAAAATTAGTTGAGTTAAACACTTGGCTGCCACATGCCCATGAGGGCCTGCGTGGTTGGAGGCTTCACTGTCACAGATTCACAGGCACAGATTGAAGAGAAAGCACTTTTCAGAATCAGAGAATCTCTTAGGAGGGACTCAAAAGGGGCTCACATGAGGGGTTATCAAAATGCTTTACATTCTAGCCATTCTTTCTTCTGAGTTTAGAAGGCTATAGTTAGATGTACCTGGATTAGCTACGGATTGTAAGATGACATATCTTAGGAAGTTAATAAAACTTTTTTACCATTAAGTTTTGATGTGCAATCTGAAAGTCATATTTTCTTCCTGAATTCATTTTATATATAATTAAAGCCTTCTTATAATTGTTTGGGTTGAAAGTCATCTCTGTGTAGATGGTGATAATTGTCTGGGCTGTATTTCCTTATTGCCATTTGTGCTGGCTGGTTTGATGTCAACTTTACATAAGCTAGAATCATCTGGGAAGTAAAAATGCCCCCCCCAACACACACTGGCCTGTGGGTAACCCTGTAAGGGCATTTTCTTAATTAATGATGTGGGAGGGCCCAGAGAACTGTGGGCTGTGTTACTGCTGGGCTGGTGGTCCTGGGTTCTATAAGACAGCAAGCCACTGAGTGTGAGAGTCCGTAAGCATCCCTCCTCCGCCCCTTCACCAGCTCCTGCCTCCGGGTTCATGCCCTGACTTCCTCAGCAAGGTAGTGCGGCCTCAGATATTTAAGCTAAAAAGAAAAAAAACCCTGTCTTCTCCAAGTTGATTTTGATAATGGTGGGTCTTGCCTTTTCTTTTCATTCCTTTCTTTCTCTTTCTTTCTTGAGATTATAGTTACATATCTTCCTCCCTTTCTGCCTTCCAAAACCACCCATACACCCCTCTGCACCTCCTTCAAATTCATGGTCTCTTTTTTTTTTTCATTGTGATTACATGCACATATATATTTGTACACGCATCCATTTTCCTAAGAACCTGTTGAGGCCATATAACGCTACTTGCATGCATATTTTCAGGGCTGACAGTTTTGGTGCCCTGGGGACCACCTCTCCCACTCCCAGCTTTCCTCAGTTGCCTGTAGTACAGGCTTCTCCCCATGTGGTTTGGCGTGCTCACTGGTGTCCTCCTTCTTCTCCTCGTGTTTGGGCAGTCATGGTGGTGAGATCTATGGGTGCAGCTTCTGATGTGACTAGAGACACAGTCTCACAGCAAACTCTGATCCTCCGGCCCTGACGGTCTTTCCACTCCTCTTCTGTAATGTTCCTGGAGCCACTGGGGCAGCAGTGTTTTACAGACGCTCCCGTTTGTCACAGCAATGGAAACCCTAACTAAGATACCAGTTTATATAGAAACTAAGTATGCGTGCAAACATGTTTTCTTGAGACAGGAGTTCATGTAGCCCAGGCTGGCCTCAAATTCGCTATGTAGCCAAAGATGACCTTAAATTTCTGTGTCTCCTGTCTCTACCTCCAAGTGCTTACATTATAGATGTGTAATAACCACACCCTGCTTCTTTCTGCACTATAAAACAGAGAGGAGTGGTGATATCCTTCTCTTGCAAGATTCGTCTGTGGGTTTTTATTGCTGTGATGAAACACCATGACCAAAAGCTTGTGGTAAGTACATCACCCAGGGGAGTCAGGACAGGAAATCATATGGTACAAGAAGCCGGAGGCAGGAACTGATGCAGAGGCCATGAGGAGTGCTGCTTACTGCCTCGGAGCAGGCTTGCTCAGTCTGCTTTCTTATAGAACCTAGGACCATCAGCCAGGGGTGGCATCATCCAGGGTGGCTGGGCCTTCCCATACCAATCATCAATCAAGAAACACATTTTTTGGCTTGCCAATGGCTTAATCAGCCTGCTTTCTTGAAGCACCAAGAACCCACAGGGGGATTTACTCAATTAAGGTTCCCTCTTCTAAAACAACCATTGCTGTGTCAAGTTGACATAAACGTAGCCAGCATGGTTCTGGAAAGCTATCAGTCAGTTGCAGGCTGCCCTTGTTCTGCAGAGAGTACAGGATGACGAGAGAAGCTTGGCAGGGTGTTGGGTGGATGGCTTTGGTGCTAATGGGCAGGAGCCATTCCCGTGGAGGACTACTCTGCCATTCCTTAGGCAGGCGTGGGGCTTGTTCTCCGCCCTGGGCAGCTTCCTTTCCTTGGCCCTTAAGTTTTCCTTGGCAGCTCTCAACAAGTTCCTGCACAGCTGGGGGAGAAGTCTCAAGTTCTTTCTTACCCTTTGCCATCAGTGTTGTGCAAATTATGGGATGGATCAAAATCAGAGCAGTAAGCAATCAACTCCTGGCTACACAGAGCTCTCACTGTCGTGTCTGCTAGCAATGCATTTAAGGAAATGCTGATAATCATGAAGGCTAAGTTAGCCCAGGTAACATCCTCTCCCAGATGAGAACGTAGAGGGAGGGCCAGGTCTCCTGAGACCTTCCCTGCTTTGTGGCTTCAGGAAGCCCCCACATCTACTCTCCTCTGCTCCTGACCACCCTAACACTGAGCCTGATTTGAAATGTCTGTGCAGGGAGACCCTTTCCATGCTCTTGGTCCCGGGTCACCACCACCTGTCTGCTTCTGACCGGACTCAATAATGAATCAACGCAATCAGGCAGGTGACAGTGGCCGAGTGCACAGGAGCGAAAGAGGAGTTCGAGATCTCAGAATAAATGCCCGGGAATGTCAAGCCTAAGACCATCGCTTGACAACGGCCAGACGCCTCCATCACTAGCCAGCTCTCCGTCAGGAAGCACCCCAACGCTGCAGTGGGACGTAAGAACACAAGTTAAGGGTGTGAGTGCCCTTTGTGTGTTCACAAAATGCTTCTGTTGGTTAGGAAGAAAGACTTGAGATTTACTGTAGAACAGTTGTCTGTAATGCATGAGAAATAACAAATGACAGCTATTGCTCATCTACTTTCCCAGATTTCACAGTGGGAACAGAGTTTGGACCCCTACAGTCTAGCACAGGCCACGGCCAAGTTCACTCTGAAACCCATCACTGTCTTACCTGGAAGGACGTAGGCATGGCTAGGTTCAGGTTGCCGCTGCCTTCCCAACTTTCTTGGCTTGGATTCCTTTGAACATCTGGAGCTAGGGTCTGCTCCCGAACTCTAGGTGAGGCAGTAGTTTCTGTGAAGTTTCCAGAGGAATCTGCAGCCGCTGTCCTAGCCAGATCCTGTCCACCGCTGGAATTCAGAGATGTTGAGCTTTCATTTTCTGGATGGAGGGAGTTAATATCTTCTCCAGTGAGTTCTGGGTAAGAGTCACAAAGAGAGCTGTCGCCGCCCATAGGATTCCGCATCAGAGGCCAGCCATCAGAAAACTCGCCGCAGATGGAACGGGAGACAGACCCGAAGAAAGCTGGCATTGTGTCCGCCACGGAAGCTGTGTTTCTGAACACACATCCGCAAGGTCTGTGAGTATTGTGTAGTTGACCACTGCCACAGAACAGCATTTCAGCTATAATTTCAGCTCTAAGGCTGCAAAATCAACACACCGAGAATTCCAGTGCTAACTATTGCTTTCAATTTCCCTCAGTGTGGCAACTGCAGCTACTCCATTGACCTTAAAAGTGATTTTGTATGTATTTCTAATTAACACAAGCAGTTCCAATGTCTAATACCTGCATTTTCTTAGTTCTTAACCAAGCTCTCTGGATTATTATTCTAGAACAGTACGCCAGTGAGATATTGACCTGACAGAAATGTCAGGAACAGAAGAAGCTGGAGAGACGATTCAGCAGCTAAGCACGTGTGTGCACTGCTCCTGAGAACCTGAGCTCAGGTCCCAGCCCCCACATCGGGAGGCCCACAGGCACCTGTAACTCCAGCTCCAGGGGGATGTGATGTGGTCGGCCTCTGGGGGCACCTGCACTGTGTGTGCATACTTACACAGAGAAACATGCATATATGCTTTAAAACAAAATTTTGTGAAAATAGAGAAATGTCATGAACATGAACGTAAGACACAAAGAAAGCAGGTGGGGAGAAAGGCACCCAAAAACAGAACTGGTTATGGGCACCCTCAGGCCCTGCAACCCCTGAGGGGAATCTCTCCCCTCGGGGTCCCGGAAGCCGGGAGTTGTTGGTAATGCTTAGGAAGCAGATCTCTATAGTCTACTACACAGCTGCAACGCCAGGAGAATACACATACGCAAACAGGAGCATGACACCGTGGACTAGAGGAGCGGTTACCTTTCCTGAAGGGTAGCGGTAGAATGCAGCCCACAGCCAAGGGCCGCACAGGCAGAGCTGCGGGCCTCCTCACAGCACAAGGACGGAATCAGGTGAACAGGCCCTGGGAAAGGCAGAAAAGCGTGAGGCACAGGGTTTTCCTCCTGAACTTTCCTGTTCACACCAGCTAAGCCTGGGTCCCCTTGGAAAGGTAGCAGATCCCATGCAGGTGACTAGCAGAAGGAGGGAAGCAAACCTCAGAAACAGAGGCACTACTGTACATGGGCGTCATGGCTGGAGCAGCTCAGAGGACTTAGGCCAGCCTGGGCTGTACAATGAGACTTGTCAGGAAGGTGGGGACAGGGATAAGGGGTGAAACAGCCTCATTTTACGTGTGACATACAGGACTGAGACAGTCCATTCTGCAGCATTACAGAGAGACACTGGGCAATTCCAAGAGGCCAGTCTGACCAGCCTGGAGTGTGAGTATCTCAAAGCAGATATAGCGTCCAAGAGATGACTCGTTACTGTTATAGGTACTATACCCAGACAAACCAGAAACCGAGGACACTTGAGAAGGCTCCTGGGCCAGACTGACTCCAGAAGTACTGTTAGCCATGTGCATTTATGTGCAGGAGGTCACCTGCTGAGGCCTGGGGCTGGACGTGAAGTAGAAACCTCAGGTTGATGCCGATGAGCCGGGGGCAGAGAAAGCCATGTCACCTTTGCCTGTCTGGGTCAGAGGTACATTTCCACCTGGGTCAACTCTTCCTAATGACTATTTCCAGCAACAGACCAAGAGGCAGGCAAGGCCGGAGCCTGGTGTGGACATCCCTCACCCATCCTTCTCATGAAGTCATTGAAACCAGTCACATAAGTGATCAGTTTGAACTAAGCAGGTAATCAAGGTGTGCTGGTTAGTTTGATGACAACTTGACACAAGCTAGAGTCTTCTGAGAGGAGGGAGCCTTAAGAAAATGTCTCTGTAAGATGGGGCTGTAGGCAAGCCTGTACGGCATTTTCTTAATTAGTGATTGGTGGGGGAGGGTCCAGGCTATTGTGGATGGTGCCATCCCTGGGCTGGGGTCCCGGCTTCTATAAGAAAGCAGGATGAGCAAGCCATGAGGAGCTCATCGGCACCTCTCCAGGGTCTCTGAAATCAGCTCCTGCCTTCAGGATCCTGCCCTATTTGAGTTTCTGTCTTGACTTCTCTTGATGGATTGTGGCTCCGGATATGTAAGCCAGATAAACCCTTTCCTCCCAAGCTGCTTTTGGTCATGGTGTTTCATCCCAGCAATAGTAGCCCTGCCTGATGCACAAGGATGTCAGCCCCACCTCTACACAGCAGGCAGAAGTGATTGTAAGTGAAACCGACTCCAAATGAGAAAGGCCGAGTTGCCTAGACAGCTGCTAACACAGTCCCGGGTTCTGTGGAGATTCCTGTTTCCTTAATACTAGAGAGATCTGAAGCACCCAGGCCAACGTGGGGCAGAAGAGAGTCACTGACATGGATCAGCTATGACTGGAAAATCAGCCTGTGACCCGCTGCCACCCGTTCTGAAGAATAAGAGCTGGACTTGGCAATGCCCTGCTTTGCAGTCCCATTCTGCACTCCTGGTTCATCTGGGCCCTTCGTGGCCCAACTCACCATATGTCTGGGCTGAGTCCCGGTGACACTGACAGCATGCCCTGTGGGCACAGTGGCAGAGCCGAGGCTGGTCAAAACATGACAGCTCAGAGCCATTGTACTGAATGTCCTGTGACCGCAGAGACCCTAGGGGAAAGGAGAGACCCACAGTTAACACTTCTCCATAAGAAGCCTGGCATTTTGTATTTTTTGTGAGTCAACACCATTATTCTATATACTTTTGCTCACCCCAAGACACTGACTGTAAAATAAAGACACACTGTATGCCAATCTTCCAAACATTAGTGCTTGGTCTAGAATAACTTAATCATAAACTTCTGCTAGCCTACAGTGGGCAAAATCAATCAATGCAAAGCCTATGCCATTATCCATCCATACAAACATGCACATACACACTTAAACATTTTTTATTTTGTTGTGTGTAAGGGTGCTTTGCTTACATGTCTGTCTGTGCACCACATGCATGCCTGGTGCCCATGGGGGTGAGGAAAGGACATCAGACGCCCTGGAACTGGACTTCCAGACTCCTGCAAGCTGCCTTGTGGATGCTGGAATGGAACCTTCTTCGACAAGAGCAGCCAGTGGTCTTACCCACGAAGCCATCTCTCCAGCCTCTGATCTCCACATTTCTGTGTATGCTGGGGATTAAACCCCAGGGCCTTGCACATGTTAGGCAAGCGCTCTACCGCCAAGCTACAGCCCAGCCTGTTTCATAACAGTGCCCACGTAATTTACTTCATATGGGCTGAAAGTGAGGAGCGGATGGCTTAACAGATACACTATCAGTCCTCTATAACATAAAAAAACTTGTTAAGGTGAATGACGACAAGTTGAGGGCTTCCTATTTCTTCTTATACAGAGGCACACACAGTTTAAAATAACTTGTTAAGAATGTATATATAATATAAGAATGTATAGATAATTTTTATTTTTGCCTTGTAGCCTGGGTACATCACAGCCTTGTCAGCATCCATATGCAGCCCCGAAATCCTGCAGAGGCCTGTTTTCATGTGCCTTGGATCCTAAATAGCGGGAGACACTTGTCTTGCCCAGGTCTCTTGTGAACTCTTGTGTAACAATGCTCACAAACCCAGTTCGCAGTGAGATGGGGAAGACGGCGCGGACTTACAGCTGGGTTTCTTCTCCATGAACTGCCTCTTGCAGTAGATGACACACAGGATGAGCAGGGCTAGCAGCACAGTGGCCAGAGCGCTGCAGATGACAGCAGCCAGGGCTGTGTCCCGAGGGCTGGAGGCTGTGGACGAGATCTTCACAAGGTTCACCTTGCTGGTACCTGAAAGTGACAGGAAGGGACAGGTCAGCACACCCTGTGCAAGCAAGGACTCGAAAGGCTTCCAGGCACGTCCAACCTTATCTCATCATGACACTGTGTTGTCACCCGCCAAGGTCCCACTCCAGTCACTAAGCAAGTTTACGGGTGTTTGTTTGTTTGTTTGTTGGACCCCATTCATAGTTATTCTTGGCTATGCCCAGCCTGTGGGCTGCAGGCTGGACATAACACACTGAAGCTGGTGGATCTATCCTCAGCAATTGCTTTGACGCGATAGAAATAAAAGTGGAGAAAACCAGCTTGAGAGGTCTGAAGGTATTCAAGTAGCCCACCCTCTTTCATGTTCCACCTTCACCTTATACCCCCAAATGTCCCCTACACCACCCACTGCCCCCATAACACTGGGGACACACAGCCCTCAACATACAGTATGGGTTCAGAAACCATTCAGAAGGCTCTCCATGTCTGTATGGATTACCTAAGGTGACGCTCACAGCAAGCCATCCCTGCTGTGGGAATGGTATGGCTGTTGGCTTCCCTCATTTTACACAGCAGTACTGACGCAGTCTAGAGGCTACAGGCGCCATGGAACCCGATGCTCAGTATCAGCTGGTCCTCAGAACAGCCCCCAAACTCCTTCACACAAACTCCTGCTGTAAAAAGCCCATTTTCTTACAATTTTTTGTACTTCAAAGTCCAAAAGAAAAAAAAAAACTGGAGTGGAAGAGGTTTCATTAGCTACATGGAAGGATTCCTCTATTAAGCTGTGGCTAAGGACTCCTCAAAGCACCAATCTAAGCAGCCAAAGTACTGCCCTGCTGTCAGACGGGACCACCCGTGGCTGTCAGAGACGTGCTCTGTCCCCAGCAACATTCCCCACCCTAAGAGCACCAAACACATTGAATACCTGTGAGAAATTAGACAAATTAATAGGTAGACTCAGATGAAATGCAGCCTGTTCTATTTATGCAAAGGCCAGCTCTCTTCTGTTAAGAGAAAGCCATCCCAAGATGGGCAAATCAGCCCACTCCTCACAGGAACTGGTTTCACACAAGCAGTTCAGCCCAATCAGCCTCATTGGGGTGACACAGCTGCAGAGGGATGGGGACAATGGGACCTTGGAATCTGCAAAGTGGTCTCCAAGAATGGGGGATGGGTGTGGCAGTCAGTCACGGGACACCAAACAATGCTTGGATATTACTGAGGAAGGAAGAGAAGGTGTTTGATAGAGATGGCTGCGCCTGGAAAGGGCTCAGTGAGGAGGAGTGGCCACAGACAGGCAGAGCCAACTGCTGGAAGAACCAAGCTCACACCTGGACCCAGCCTGGGCTTCCTACCCTCCTGAGTCTCCTTTCTCTACACCACCCTGCCTCTATCTCTCCCGCTTCCTTATACTTGATATTTCAAAACAAAAGTTCCTTCCTTCAACCAGGAAAATCTTCCAAATAAAGGGTCTTTCTCAGACAGAGCTGGCTGGAAAGGAGGGAACTGGGGTCAAAAATCCAGGGAATTCCTCCATTTTGCATTCTGGCATTAACACACCTTTTTCCTTCCTGAGTATGTTTCCTCCAGGGTGGGTCAAAGAGGGGCAGACCCTGAACCCCTCTGAAGTTGAGGGGCTTGGCATTCTTCCCAAGGAATCAGATACTGGGCATCTAGACTGTAGGGGAGACTGTGGTCACCTTGTGGCCTGTTTGTTTCCCATGGAGAGGAACTTGGCCTTTATGCTATAGACCTAGATGAAGACGTTCACTAAACCCCATGGCTCTCTGACTTCTCGGCTGCTTTTTCTGAGCCCCAGGTTCATATGGCCCACACCCCAAATTCACATGAGCCATGGTTGCTAGTTGTCTCCATGGGTATGAGGTACATCAGAGCTCAACAGGCCCAGACAGGCTCCTAAAAGAAAATCCATTTCTCTCATGTGATGGCTAATTTGAACTGTCATCTTCTTTCTGAATTAAGAAACACCTAGGGCATCAGTGAGGCGCAACCATGGGTTTGCCTGTGAGAAGACTGAGGAAGACCCACCCTGATTGTGGGCAATACCATCCCATTGTTGGGGTCTGAAAGGGGTAAAGGAGAAAGCCATTTGAGCATCTTCCTGGTTCACTGAGGTGTGAACAAGCAGCCTCATGCCACCACTGTCAGGATCTTTTGCACCAAGATTGACTGTATCCCCTGCCATGAACCCAAATAAACACTGCACCCCTTAAGTTGCATTTTGTGAAGCACTGGGTCATAGCAATGAGCAAAGTGACTATTACGTCTCCCAAATCTTCCCTATCTGCCGTGTCCTCTGTTTACTCTTCCCATATGGCCATGCTTCCAGCCTTGTTTGCAGCGAGGTATGACAATGTCTAGGGTCAAATTACTGGGGAGGTGGCTGGGTGGGAACTGAGATGGTCCACATATCTCAGTTCGTAGATAAATCATTCTCCAGACTTCCCTCCACTGTAGTCTGCGAACTGGAAGTAGGGAAAGCAGGATATCCGATGGGTGAGGCATATCAGTAAGGCTGGCCCAGCACCAAGGTGGGAAGCTTGTCCTCTGAACTCACCAGCAGAAATGCTCCCTGGCCCAACTGGCTGGGCTGGCACAAAACTTCTGTTTTACTTTGGCAGACATAGTTTTGAGTCTTTTCAGTACAGCAAGTAGGTCTCCTCCCTAGTAGTTACATCGCTTACACAAGGCAATGGCTCTGGTTAAGTTTGTTTACTATTTATTTGTATTGCCTCCAAGGGACTCTGGCACACCCTTGCTTCTTGCTGAACCGTGGAGCAAAGGAGTGTTTGCTGAAGACATGCCAGCCCCTGAGTACTCCAAAGCATTGGTTCTATGAGGCCCTGTAGGTCAACAAGATGAGACTGTTTACTGAGACCCTCTTGCCTGGTGGCGGTGCAGATGGAAACAGCTCCAGCAAAGAGCAGCTTCGTTTACAGCCTTTGTTATGTTTGCAAAGAGCAGCTTCATTGCTGCCATTACAGACTTACCGTGAGAAGGGAGACAGAGCAAGGACTGCTTGGCTTGATCAGTGTGCAAACCCTTAAGATCATGACCTCATCCACAGAATGAACACCTAGCAAAAGCTCAATATCCCCTTGTAATGACAACTCAAGAGGTCATGGGGAGGGGGATGCCAAATTCTATCCTAACTACTAACTCACAGAAAATGACAGCTGATCTACAGGAAATGCCCAGAAGTCATCTCTTCCATCCAACCAAAGCAAATCTGGTGCCAAGATAATTATTTAGGGAACCAATAAGCATTCACACTGTTTTATTCAAATGAGGCATATTAGCATCTCCTTATCCTGACCCTCTCACACCAGGTCAGGGGGAGGGAAGAAATGGCCAGATTGTCTAGAGAGCTGCTAATGAGAGCCCACGATCATCTTCTGCAAAGCATTTCCCAAGTTCCCATCAAAGACCCTTACAGTTAGCAGCACCTGTTCAGCCCCTGGCCTCTCTCATGCTAAGTGCTAGCATAGTGCTCCACAGTAAGGGTTTCACACTTAAGGAAGCCATATGTATTCACAAATGTTTTCCCATGTAAATAATCAGTAAGTTGGGTAGATATTTGGACCTAGGTTTTCCAGATTCTTAAGCTTAAGCCTTTTTCTTCCTTTTCAATGTGAATGTGGTGTACATGCATACATGTATATATATATGTGTGTGTGTGTGTGTAAACATTTTTTATGTGCATATACCTGTGTGTGCATATGTGTGAGCACTGAAGAAGTCTTCCTGGATTGCTCCCCACCTTGTTCAATGAGGCAAGGTCTCTCAGAGCTCATTCATATGGCTAGTCTAGTTAGCCAGCTTGTTCCAGGGATCCCTTGCCTCCCCCTTTCCAGTATGAAACTGCAGGTGGGCGGCCACATCCACCCAGTGTCTCCATGGTTCTGGGGATCTAAACTCTGTGCTTCAAGTTTGCTGCTTTTGTAGACAGAATTTTAAATGGCAATCCATCCCTCCATGCCCATCCCGTGCAAGTGTTTTTACATAACATTAAATTCTTCACAACCACTTAGAATAAAACAAATATGCAAACTGCAGTGTAAGGGATCACTGGCTCAAGTTTTGTACAGGCAGATAAATTCTAACCAGCTTACATATACATTGTGGGTTGACCTAATATCAAGCACAAATATGGCTTCTTAAGTTCAACTCACTTTATCCCTAAGAATAAAGAGGCTACTAAATTTTACTAAAATGAGAACCAACACATGGCTTCTAGTATTATTTCTAAACTTTCAAAGTGCACATTACATAATTCAATCAGTATTGCTACCACAGTGGGAAAGAACAGTGATGGATGAACTAGGGATGCTTTGGGTCTGGGCTATTATTTTCAGGATCTCCCCAGTGTCTTATAAGTTTCTAAGAGTGTTAGGACATGAAGATACTAATCTGGGTTGGCGCTGTGTGAGATGATCTCTCTGCAAACTGTGGCACAGTAGGCAGCATCAGTACTCTTTCTTGCTGATGACCATGTTTTGGCACGGGTGATTCTATTCATAACTCTGGAATGTAAGTGCAATTCAGACATCTTACAACGTTTCTCAATAGACTATTTTATCCGTTTTACTTTTAGATATGTTTGGAATAAGCTATAGTTCATTCCACTGCTTTTGTGACTTTCCAGCGCCATCAACAACCAAACTCCAAGTTGAACAGAGGCTTAGCACAATGAATATTTCTAGCCATGCTCTTTCATGATAAGAAAACCTGCTAACAAAGGACCTTTGCTGTTTTAGTGGGACAAGAGCACAGCCCCAGAGCAAAGGCTTTATCTTGTTCATCTAAGCTGGTGAAAAAAAATCATGATAACATTCAGCATATGAGGTCCAGATGTGCCGTGGTTTGCCAGTGAACAAAATAGATGGGTTTTTTTTTTTTTATCAACTTTATACTGAGCATTCTGGCGATGGATGGACATAAGCCGTAGTCATTCACATTGTCTTCATTCTAGACTTTGATCCTTATTTTTATTTTTAGTAACTGATAGAAACATTATTTCAGAATAAGATTTTTATGTTTGTTTTTCTTTCTATAGCCATATTTATATTTTAGAAATTGATTTTTCTGGAGGGAGGAAAGGGAAGGAGGGAAGTGATACAATACTATTTTAACTGAAACTGTGCAAACATTTATTTTCTTTGATTTAATTTTTTTCACCTTTACCTTATTGCCTCTGTGTGTGCTGTGTCTGAACATGAATGCCATGTCACGCAAGTGAAGGCAAGAGGACAATGTATAGGTCAGTCCTCTTCTACCATGTGGGTCCTGGGGAGGAAACTCAGAGTTCTGGTCTCTAGGCTTGGCAGCAAGCACCTTTTTCTACTGAGCCAGCTCACTGGTCCTCGTTTTTTCACTGTAACAACAGACACACAAGGTTCTGTGGCAAAGACACTGAGTATATTCACCATGTTGTATGGCGATCCTAGAAAATTCCAGAACATGTTCGTTACCAACATACCCCCAAATTCCCATCCCCTAAGCAAGCACTTCCTCACCCAGACCTTGGCAAGCATTAAGCTGCTTTCCATTGCTAGGAAATCAACTATTCCATGTATTTCTGCTTAAATGGAATTACACGATAGTATGTGGCCATTGTGTATGGATTCTGTTACATAAGAATATTTCCAAGGTTCATCTACAGGGTTAGATGCGTCAGAATCCACTCCTTTTTAACAGCTGACTAGTATTTCACTGACCTGATATACCATAATAGGTTTGTTCATTTGTGTGATGACCTTTGTGTTGGCCCTCGTAGCTAACTACTTTAGGTAATGCTGCCGTGAGCACTTAAACACAAGCTTTTTCAATATACCTTAAAACTTTCCACAAATATACACTGCGATTGCTCCACATGCTCTCAAATCATCCATTACTGAAATTATAGTAACTAAGTTTATCTGAGTAAATCAGTCAAAAATACTTCATGAACAAGAATGAGACCAGAGGTTGAAGGAAATATGTCAAGGCAGCTAGGTAGAGCTAGCTCATGTGGGAATTTACTAACTTCTGTGAGGAATCTGAACTCTACTAGAAAGAGAGTGGAAGGCGCTTGACAATGCTGAGATCAACAGGCTCCAGTACGTATGAGGCAGCCACAAAGGGGACGACAACAAATCTGAAATGGCCTGAAACTGTGCAAAATATCTTCCCAACACAGTGCAAAATATCTTCCCAACACAGCGCAAAATATCTTCCCAACACAGCGCAAAATATCTTCCCAACACAGCGCAAAATATCTTCCCAACACAGCGCAAAATATCTTCCCAACACAGTGCAAAATATCTTCCCAACACAGCGCAAAATATCTTCCCAACACAGCGCAAAATATCTTCCCAACACAGTGCAAAATATCTTCCCAACACAGTACAAAATATCTTCCTAACACAGTGGAACAAAATTAGAGATTATGGAAGAAAGAAAATGGAAAATTTTGCAAATATCTGGTATGTTAACAATATATTTCTAAATAGATATGATATAGAAGAAAATGGCAAGGAAATTAGGAAACAATTTGAGATGAATCAAAATACAATGTACCAAAATTTGTAGAATATGGCAAAAGCTATACTATTTAAAGCAATAAATGACCTTGAGTTTAAAAAGGAGAAAAAAACGGGGGGGGGGCTGGGACGGTGAACGGGAGTGGGAGTGGATCCAGACCAGGGTCATTTACGGAGGCAGGACTGAGCCAGCAACCTGGGCCAGAGTAAAACTGAGACAGTGAGCTCCACAGAAGCAGGTACAGGGGAGCAACTGCTGAGCGAGTGGACCAGAGCCAGAGACCACTATGGATCTGGTTGTGAATCTGGGACCTTTGAGGAAGTAGACCTGAGCCAGGACCCCTGCGGGTCTGGATGTGAGTCTGGGACCTCCAAGGAACTAGGACTGAGCCAGGGACCTCTGAGGGAGTAGGCTTGAGCCAGGACCTCTATGGGTCTAGGCTTTGGTCTGGGACGTCAAAGGGAGTAGGCAGGAACCAGAAACCTCTGCGGGTCCAGGCATGAGTCTGGGACCTCTGAAGGAGTAGGCCTGGGCCAGGTCTTCTGCAGGTCCAGGTGCACCCGAGTCTGGGAACCCTGAGGGAGAAGATTGGAGCCAGAGACCTTTGCAGGACCAACCCCAAGCCAGGGACCTCCGCAGAAGCAGAGACCAGGGACGTTTACAGAAACAGGTCTAAGCAGGCAACCTAGGCTAGAGGAGGCCTGAGACAGCAAACTCCACGGGAGCAGAGCAAACCCCAGGAGTGCTGAGCGACTTCCAGGAACACACATTGATCAATGGGGTAACTAGAACCATGGCACTTACTGTACCACGAGGAACAACCATCTGAGCCTTGGAATCACTGGCACCTAGAAGATTAATCACCAGAGTCACAGATAGCCACAACCACACCAATTAGAGCAAAAGATGAGTAGACAATGTAAGAACACATGCAACACCACAAAGAGCAACATGACACCAGTAGAATCTAGAGACCCTCAATAGCAAGTCTTGAACAACCAAATATAGATGAAGCAGAAGAAAATGACCTAAAAAAATAACTTCAGGAGAATATTTGAGACTCTTAAAGAGGAAATGAAAAATTCCTTCAAAGAAATGGAGGAAAAGACAAACAAAAAATTGGAAGACATCAGCAAATCCCTTAAAGAAAGTCAAGAAAAAGCAATCAAACATATGAAAAAAACTATTCAAGATTTGAAGACTGAAATAGACAATAAGAAAACACAAGCTGAGGGAATTATAGAAACAGAAATCATGAGAAAACGATCAGGAACCACAAATGTGAACATAAACAGCAGAATACAAGAGATGGAAGAGAGAATCTCAAGCACTGGAGATACAGTAGAGGAAATAGACTCATCAGCCAAAAAAAAAAAAAAAAAAACCAAACATTAAATCTAACAAAGGCTTAATGAAAAATATCCAGGAAATATGGGACACCATGAAAAGGCCAAACCTAAGAATAATAGGTATAGAAGAAGGAGAAGTCCAACTCAAAAGCACAGAAAATATACTTAATAAAATCATAGAAGGAAACTTTCCCAACCTAAAGAAAGATATGCCTATGAAGATACAAGAAGCATACAGAACACCAAATAGATTGGATCAAAAAAAAAAAAAAGAAGCCCCCTTGCCACATAATAATCAAAACACTAAACATACAGAATAAAGAAAGAATATTAAGAGCTGCAAAGGGAAAAGGCCAAGTAACATATAGAGGCAGACCTATCAGAATTACACCTGAATTCCCATTTGAGACAATGAAAGCCAGAAGGTCACGGTCAAGCACTATGCAGACATTAAGAGACCACGGATGCCAGCCCAGATACTATAGCCAGCAAAACTGTCAATCACTGACAAAACAAGATATTTCGGGGCTGGAGAGATGGCTCAGTGGTTAAGAGCACTGACTGCTCTTCCAGAGGACCCAGGTTCAATTCCCAGCACCCACATGGCAACTCACAACTGTCTGAAGATCCAACTGCAGGGGATCTGACACATTTAGAGCAATGCACATAAAATAAAGTTAAATAAACCATAAAAAATATTTTTTAAAAAACAAGATATTCATGACAAATCTAGATTTCACCAATACCTAGCCACAAACCCAGCCCTACACAAAATACTAGAAGGAAAACTCCAACCCAAGGAAGATGGCTACACCAAGAAAAACACAGACAATTGATGACCTCATTACAGCAAATCCCGAAGAAGAAAAAAACGCACAAATTAACATCACCAACGATGAAAACTAAATTAACAGGAGATAGCAACCACTGGTCATTAATATCCCTTAATGTAAATGGACTCAACTGACCTATAAAAAGGCACAGGCTAACAGATTGGATACGAAAACAGAATCCATCCTTCTTCTGCATACAAGAAATGCATCTCAACCTCAAAGACAGACATTGTCTCAGAGTAAAGGGTTGGGAAAAAATATACCAATCAAATGGACCTAAGAAACAAGTAGGTATAGCTATCCTAATATCTAACAAAATAGACTTCAAACTAAAATTAACCAACAGAGACAAAGAAGGACATTTCATATTAGTCATAGGAAAAGTCCATCAAGAGAAAATCTCAATACTGAACATCTATGCCCCAAATACAAGGACACCCTCATATATAAAAGAAACACTTCTAAAGCTTAAATCATACATTAAACCCCACACACTAATAGTGGGAGATTTAACACTCCCCTCTCACCACTGGACAGGTCAGTCAGACAAAAAATGAACAGAGAAATAAGAGAACTAACAGATGTTATGACTCAAATGGACTTAACAGACATATTTAGAATATTCCATCCAAACATAAAAGACTATACCTTCTTCTCAACACCTCATGGAACCTTCTCAAAAATTGACCACACACTCGGTAACAAAACAAACCTCAATAGATTAAAAAAAAAATTGGAATAACCCCAGGTATCTTATCAGATCACCATGGCTTAAAACTAGAATTCAACAACAATACTAATTCCAGAAAGCCCACAGACACATGGAAATTAACAATGCTCACCTGAATCATCAATGGGTCAAGGAAGAAATAAAGGCATAAATTAAAGACTTCCTAAAATTCAATGAAAATGACCACACAACATACCCAAATTTATGGGACACAATGAAAGTAGTGTTAAGAGGAAAGTTTACAGCACTAAATGCCTACATAAAGAAGCTGGAAAAATCCCACACTAGTGAATTAACAGAACATTTGAAAACTTTAGAACAAAAAGAAGCAAACTCACTTAAGAGAACTAGATGGCAGTAAATAATCAATTTGAGAGCTGAAATCAACAAAATAGAAACCAAGAAATTAATAAAAGACTCAATGAGACAAAGAGTTGGTTCTTCGAGAAAATAAAAAAATAGATAAACCTTTATCCAAACTAACCAAAAGGCAGAGAGAGGATATCCAAATTAACAAAATCAGAAATGAAAAGGGAAACATAACAACAGACACGGAGGAAATCCAGAGAATCATCAGGTCATATTTCAAAAACCTGTACTCCACAAAATTGGAAAACTTAAAGGAAATGGACAACTTTCTGGATAAATATCACTTACCAAAATTAAATCAAGACCAAATAAGCAAATTAAACAGACCTATAACTGCTGAAGAAATAGAAAGTCATCAAAAGTATCCCAACCAAAAAAAAAGCCCAGGACCAGATGGCTTCAGCTCAGAATTCTACAAGATTTTCAAAGAAGAACTAATACCAATACTCTTTAAATTGTTCCACACAATAGAAACAGAAGGAATATTGCTAAACTCTTTTTACGAGGCTACAATTACCCTGATACTCAAACCACATAAAAATATTACTAAGAAAGAGAATTAACATGATTATGGAATAACATGATAATGTAATTAATCATGAACATTGATGCAAAAATATTAAATAAAACACTGGCAAATCAAATCCAAGAACACAACAAAACCATCATTCACAATGATCAAATTGGCATCATTCCAGAGATGCAGGGATGGTTCAACATATGAAAATCTGTCAACATAATACACCATATAAAAAAACTGAAAAATAAAAACCACATGATCCTCTATCTCATTAGATGCTGAAAAAACTTTTGACAAAATACAACATCCCTTCATGATAAAGGTCTTGGAGAGAGCAGGGATAGAAGGA
Organism: Ondatra zibethicus; assembly: GCA_004026605.1. NCBI lineage: Eukaryota > Metazoa > Chordata > Mammalia > Rodentia > Cricetidae > Ondatra > Ondatra zibethicus. Next base: position 61,810 of record PVIU01000819.1, read on the forward strand.
ACATACCTAAACATAATAAAGGTAATATACAGAAAGCCAACAGCCAACATCAGACTAAATGGAGAGAAACTCACAGTGATCCCACTGAAATCAGGAACAAGACAAGGTTGTCCACTCTCTCCATACCTATTCAATATAGCTCTTGAGGTCCTAGCTAGAGCAATATGACAACAAATGGATATCAAGAGGATACAAGTCAGAAAGAAGAAGCCAAACTCTTACTATTTGCTGATGATATGATAGTTTACATAAGCGACCCCCAAAATTCTACCAAGGAACTTCTACAACTCATAAACACTTTCAGTAATGTAGCAGGATACAAGATTAACTCAAAAAAATTAGTAGCCCTCCTGTACACACATGATAAATGGGATGAGAAAGAAATCAGAGAATCAACACCCTTCACAATAGCCACAAATGGAATAAAATATCTCAGAGTAACTCTAACCAAACAAGTGGAAGACTTGTATGACAAGAACTTTAAATCTTTGAAGAAAGAAATTGAAGAAGACACCAGAAAGTGGAAAGATCTACCATGCTCTTGGGTAGGTAGAATTAAACATAGTAAAAATGGCAATCTTACCAAAAGCAATCTACAGATTCAATGCAATGCTCAGCAAAATCCCAGCAAAATTCTTCACAGACCTCGAAAGAATAGTACTCAACTTCATATGCAAAAGCAAAACACCCAGGATAGCCAAAAGAATCCTGTACAATTAAAGAATTTCTGGAGGCATCACAATCCCGGACTTCAAACTCTACTACAGAGCTACAGTACTGAAAACAGCCTGGTATTGACATAAAAACAGACAGGACGACCAATGGAACCGAATCGAAGACCCAGATATTAATCCACACACATTCAAACACCTAATTCTTGACAAAGAAGCAAAAAAAAAAAATCAAATGGAAAAAAGAAAGCATATTCAACAAATGGTCTTGGCATAACTGGATATCAACATGTAGAAGAATGAAAATAGACCCATATCTATCACCATGAACAAAACTCAAGTCCAAATGGATCAAAGACCTCAACATAAAGCCAGCCACACTGAACCTCATAAAAGAGAAAGTGGGAAATACACTTGAATGCATTGGCACAGGAGACCACTTCCTAAATATAACCCCAGTAGCACAGACACTGAGAGCAATAATAAATGCGACCTCCTGAAACTGCAAAGCTTCTGTAAAGCAAAAAACACCATCAACAAAACGACATCCTACAGAATGCAAAAAGATCTTTACCAACCCCACATCAGACAGAAGTCTGATCTTCAAAATATACAAAGAACTCAAGAAATTGGTCATCGAAAGAACAAATAATCCAATAAAGAACATGGAGTACAGACCTAAACAGAGAACTCTCAACAGAGGAATCTAAAATGGCTGAAAGACACTTAAGGAAATGCTCAACATCCTTAGTCATCAGAGAAATGTAAATCAAAACAACTCTGAGATTCCATCTTACACCTGTAAGAATGGCCAAGATCAAAAACACTGATGACAACTTATGTTGGAGAGGTTGTGGGGTAAAGGGAACACTCCTGCATTCCTGGTGGGAGTGCAAGCTGGTACAGCTACTTTGGATATCTGTATGGTGATTTCTCAGAAAATTAGGAAACTACCTTCCTCAAGACCCAGAAATACCACTTTTGGGTATATATCCAAAGGATTCTCAATCGTACCACAAGGACATGTGCTCAACTATCTTCATAGCAGCACTGTTTGTCATAGCCAGAACCTGGAAACAACCTAAATGTTCCTTGACTGAAGAATGGATAAGGAAAACGTGGAACATTTACACAATGGAGTACTACACTGCAGAAAAAAATAATGACATCTTGAAATTTGCAGGCAAATGGATGGATCTAGAAAACATCATACTGAGTGAGGTAACCCAGACCCAGAAAGACAATTATCATGTGTACTCACTTATAAGTGGTTTTTAAACATAAAGCAAAGAAAACCAGCCTACAAATCAATCCCAGAGAACCTAGACAACAATGAGGACCCTAAGAGAGACATACATGGATCTAATCTACAAGGGAAGTATAAAAAGACAAGATCTCCTGAGTAAATTGGGAGCATGGGGACCTTGGGAGAGGGTTGAAGGGGGGAGGGGAGAGACAGGGAGGGGAGCAGAGAAAAATGTAGAGTTCTATATATATCTATAGATGCTAGCTAGATAGAATCCATAATTCATCTATAGATGAATATAGAATATAGAGCGAGAATCAATAATTCATAATGTAATCTTCCATTCTAAAACTTTAGATATAAAGTAGAATTAGAGCTGAGAGCAATGAAATAGAATAGGGAAAAAACATATTATCAATAAAACAAAACAATGGTCTAAAAAAATCTTCAAATTCAAGGAACTTTAGATTGGCTATGGAAAAGGACAGCAGTCTAAAACTATTAAGATCAGGAAGTGTAACGAAAAGTTTTACAAGAATACTATGAACAACTGCAGACCCATAGACTCAGCAACAAGGAAGGATTCATTCCATGAAGGCAAGGATTAATCACAGATGTCATCTAGCTAACTGATAATTAATCAACTATTCAACGAATCAGTCAATATATGAATAAAATGAAGGGCCGGGTGGTGGTGGTGCACGCCTTTAATCCCAGCACTCTGGAGGCAGAGGCAGCCGGATCTCTGTGAGTTTGAGACTAGCCTGGTCAACAAGAGCTAGTTCCAGGACAGGCTCCAGAGCTACAGAGAAACCCTGTCTAGAAAAACCTAAAAAAAAGGAGAAAAAAACCCAAAAAACAACTATAGGATAATCTCAATAAAGCCAAGAAAAAAAATTACTTGACCAAATACAGCCTCTTTTCCTGATAAAAACAAAGAAGCAACAAGAATCTTCCTCAAGATGGTAGAACCCACTCAGAGCATAGCACAGCTAACATTGTATGTGGAGAGGGAAACAGTTCTTTAAAAACTAAGCAGCCAAGAGCATCTACTGTTATCATTTTCACCCAGCATAGTATTTGGAACCTGGCTGAAGGAATTAACCAAGAAAAAGAAAACTAACTAACTAACTAGCTAGCCAGTTAACTAACTAACTAACTAGCCTCCAAACTGTAAGGAAGAATGAAAACCATCTCTGTTTGCAAATGACATGACGCTATGCAGAAAACCACAAGCATTGCTAAAAATGATGGGAAAGAACAAAAGAATTCAACAGATTTGCCCAATACAGATAAATAAGCAAAGTCAGTTATATCTTACATAGTGTTAGCAATGAACCAAAACAAACAAACAAAAAAAAAAACCAACAAAAAAATGAAGGCCATGCCTTTAATCCCAGCACTTGGGAGGCATGTAGATGTCTGTTAGGCATAGAGTGTTCCTGTTTAAAAACAAACCAAACAGAAAGAAAAAAAGAAAAAGAAAGGAGCAATTCTGTTTGCAAGTCATCAAAAAGACTAAAGCACTTAGAACCACACTGCTCCTTCCATGGGGACCTGAAGCAGAGCCCTGATGGCACCAATGTTTGTACAATGAAGACTATAAAATACCATTTAAAAAAAAAAACACTTAAGAGTGCAAAAGTACACAGGAAGACATCCAACATTTGGAGATCGGGAGACTTGCTATGGTTCAGAGGACCAGATAATTCATTGGTACCAGATTTGATTGCAGTCCCCACCAAATGGCAACCCAGGCAGGTGACTTGGTGCACCTGAACACAGGGAACCGAAACGTGATTTGTAAGCTCATATCACAAAACTTATGTGGAAATTTTTAATCACCATCTGTATCCGTAAAGCTAGTTCAACCACTAAAGCATCAGTTTTAAGTGAATGACAACAAAAACGTTATAGAAGAATTTGCATGTTGTCCCTAAGAAATCATTCAGTCTGTCTGTCTGTTTGGGATTTTTTTTTGTGTGTGTGTGTGTGTGTGTGTGTGTGTGTGTGTGTGCTGACATCGCAGCTTACTAGCAGCTGAGATTGGCCAGCCAAGCTTCTGAGCCTGTACCTAGGACAGACAGCTGAGGGCATGAAGTGGAAGCAAACTTCACCCTGTCTGTCAGACTGCTGTTGTCACACACTCTCAGGGCTGTTTCCAGTCCACGCCCAGCACTGTTCTCACTCAGCTTTGCTTCTGAACCAAGTGCACATCAAAAGCAGAGAAGTCACACCGGAGCATCTCCCATGAGAAGGAATGCGGTGTTTACAAACACGCAACTCCAGAGCCTGCTCGTCCATCCCAGTTCCTCTGGTCGACACTGCTCTCTTTACCTGTGCTTTAGATGTCAGGAACCTGTGGCAGGGTCCTGATGGCTCCAAGCTGCCTTTGTTTCAACGGTCAAGCCAGTGACTGATTCTTCAGTATTTTATTTTGAGCAGGACACTCCCACCAAGTACAGCTTTGCATTTGCATTTCCCAATTGGGTTTCTGTATTGCATTATGTATAAAGGCAAAAACAGTGTAGGTAAAAGTAAGGTCACAGGCAGATCCTGGAACAAACGGAATGCTCCACATATTTCAAAGATACCAGTGGGCCTTCTCCACCTCATTGTTATGTGATAGAGGTTGTTTAAGTGTCTATGCTTTAAGTTATTATTATTATTTTTGGAGGGTGCATGCATACCATGTGCACTCATGCAGGTCTAAGAGCAGCCCGTGGAAGCTGGCTTCCTCTCTCTTTTAGGGGTTCTGGGAGTCAAACTCAAGCTGTGAGCCTTGGTAGCGTGCATCTTTACCCACCTTTCAGGCCCTTCTTCTATTTTTATTTGACAAAAAAAATAGTTGTACGTATTTATTGGTAATAAACTCTACTCTCTCCTAAAAGACATCTTAAGAGACAGTTAACTGCAGAAGTGCAAAGATGATTTTCCTTGCCACTTTTCTGTTTTCCGGATTCTAGATGGGAAGGGTCCAAGCCTCGCACTTAGGCACATCGGAGTGTTTTGCAGTGTTTCACTGGTTCTCTTACAGCAGCAGGTTGTTACGAGAAACGCTACTTTGACTGCAGACTTACCCTAGCAGGTTTCAGCTGGCGCCTTAGCTCTGCCCTCAAATTTTTGCTTAAATGCAGAGAGAAACAAGGTGTGTAGCTAGTACTGAACTAGCTAGGACACTGCGGGGAAGCAAAGGGTTAAAGGAAGGCCGTCAGTATTTTAATTATAAAGAGCCATTGCTTTCATTAGAACTGACGTATAAAGTGCCATCGACAGCTTTCTAGATAAATGCGCATGGTTTATCTAGAACAAGCAGGTTGGGGGAGCAAAGACTCCTCAAACTCATCTTAAAGCTGTGTTTCTTTCTTTACTAAGGAAGAAAACTAGCAAATGTGTACACCCCCAAAGGCTGATATGATGACTGTGGGGATTTGGGGGGCAGATTTTGTGAAAAAGTAAAGTACTGCTTGTTAATCAAGGTGAGCATTTGCTCCCGAAAAAACCCAGAGGAAAATTTCTGTATGATTTAGACGGTCCCAACAAACACAAGTCAAAGTACCTTACAGACATGTATGATAATTATGAGTTGGACAAAAGCTAAAGGGATTTATCTGGAAGTCTCCCTCCATTGGTCCACGTGTGACATCAGCTGACCTTTACTCCTTTATCCTTGCCACCTTTTATGCCTTTAAATTTTCCTGGTGTGTGCTGTACACTTTAAGGGTTAAGGGTTTTGCAACTAAGTTCTGTATTTGAACCTTAACGTTGTTATTGTCTACCTGTGTTATCACCAGAAAATGGTAACCTCGTGCCTCGGTTTCCTTATTAGTGAAATCAAGAAGTATCAGTGGCTAGCAGGGTTTCTGTGAGCCCCTAGACTCTAGATCCTAGGGGGACATTGCTCTCAAGGGATCAGCACGGTTCCCGACACAGGCAGTGTCTCCATAAGATCACCATGCATTCTCCTCAGTATTTGGAACTGGACTCTGTAATTATTATGTTGTTTGATGACTGTGGTCCCTTTAAACTCAACTGAAACTACCTCTATAGGGAACAAAACTCACACAGAGAGTGAGATCAAATGAAGCAAGACCATCGACTACATCCAGGAACTGACGGGATGGGCCGCAGGGATTGTCTGTGCTTGGGTCCACACAGCTCCAAAGCCCTGGAAAACTAAGAAGCAAAACTAATGGTAGAAACAAGTCAGAGTGTTTGCTCTGAAGGTTGACTTTTCTTTTCTGTAAACAATATGGACGCTACTACAAATAACTTTACCGAAGTTATCCAGTGACATCAAGCGATACTTTATAACACTTAGCAAACTAATCAATCTTTAAGGATTATTTGAGTGGAAATGATAAGGCCGCAACTAATTTGACAGGCTAACAGGAGCACTTGAATTTATCTGACAGTTACAGAGTTAGTTCAGACAAGCTCAGTGAGGGCAACCTGCCAAATCTTTAAGGGAACCCCAAGGGTGAAACTTCTCATTCAAGGGAGGCAAGCTACCAACTCTTGCTGGGAAGGTTACTCTTCTCTGTCAGTTGGACAGGATGGAGAGTCACCTGAGACATGAGCTCTTGGGTACATCTATGATGCTGTTTCCAGAGAGGTTAAAGTGAGTGTGGCCATGGTATTCCACAGGCTGGGATCTTAGACTTAACAAAAAGAGGACAGAGAGTTGAGAGGCAGAATTCCTTTGTCTGTTTCCCAAAGGCAGACATAATGTGAACAGTGTCTCATGCACCTGTCACCACGCCTTCCCCACGCTGATGGACGTGGACTTCCTGCCACGATGCTTTCCCCACTAGGATGGACGTGGACTTCCTGCCACCACGCCTTCCCCACGCTGATGGACGTGGACTTCCTGTCACCATGCCCTCCCCACTCTGATGGACGTGGACTTCCTGTCACCACGCCTTCTCCACACTGATGGACATGGACTTCCTGTCACCACGCCCTCCCCACTCTGATGGACGTGGACTTCCTGTCACCACGCCCTCCCCACTCGGATGGATGTGGACTTCCTGCCACCACGCCTTCCCCACACTGATGGACATGGACTTCCTGTCACCACGCCTTTTCCACTCAGATGGACGTGGACTTCCTGACACCTTGCTGTCCCCACACTGAGGGACAGGAGCTTTCCTCCTTTCAGCTCCTTTTGCCAGGTATTTTGCTACAGCAACAAGAAACTGACCGATGTACTTACCTTTCCTGAAACACAGAGGATTTGGTGTGAATGATGTGTTACACGTGGGTATAGTTTCTACATGAGATTTCTGATCCTTTCCCAAAGTGTAGAGCTATACTCAATAAACAGAACAAACTAGAAGAGATTTTCCTCCCCTAGTTTCACTGAGGCCATGACTTGTACAGTGTGGCCTAATGTCACTGTAATAGTGAACTAAACCTACCCTGATGTGTAGAGCGACTGTAACCTGCTCTTGCATCAAGTTCCGAGTCTCAGCCAGTCACAGCGGACTAGAGGTGAAACGGGGCTCAAATAACACAGAAACAAACCAGCATCCAGCAGGTCGGCTATCTAGATTTGTTAGAGGGTTGCCTTTTAATGGTTTGGAATGATTAACCACAAATAAATAGAAACATAAACATTAAGCAAAAATGACAGTATTTAAATCTTATGCAGAATGGACATGAAAGGAAAGGGATCAGGTCTGATGGACACAAGTCTGAAAGAAGGCAGAGAAAAGTCAATATCCCGTAAACGAGTATCCGTCCAGGTCTACTTCACTGTTCAAGTGTGCAAAGGTAGCAAGCAGTGAAACGAAGTGTATGATAATTCTCTTTGTGGGCAAGTTAATTAGGTCGCAGGTGGGGACTGATAATGGTTAGCCACACATCTCTGACACACTGGGTTAATGACAGGGAGAGAAACTGTTGTACTTGGGAGGGAAGGGGGAAACAACACATGGAGAAAAGGTCTGGACAATTCCCTGGCCCACAAAAGCACATATAACTTCAGAGATAGCTAACCCATGAAAACCACATTCAGCAGTGAGGACACTTTACCCAATGGTTTCCGTCTCCCCTCGACTTTACCTTTTAATTTCAGCTGGAGAGCATCAAGCTGTCAATCAAGGCTGGGTACATTATAGTAATCAAGGAAGTGTGAGCATGAGCTCAGACGGGCTCAGGTCTCCCTGAGGGCACTGTGAGGTTCGGCTGAGCCTCGCCACATGATCTTTATGGTTGCCTCCTTTGATGTACCTCCTTTCAAGTGACCGAAGCCTTTATGGCCAACTCACCCGGTCATTTGACAGACAGCTGACCCTTCCCTTGTACCCAGTGGCCTTGATTGGGGAGCTTTCAATCAAACGGCCACTTCTTTGACCCTTGGTGATGGGACAATAGCTTGAACTCTTCCTGGATGTTCTGGGGAAACTGTGCTAGCTGCAGAAACCGTTGCAGCTGTGGCTGCAGCTGAAGCCATGACACTGTTCTCGGGAGGCCTTCCTCCACTCATGTCTGTTTCCAGACAGCCTGTAGTGGTTACGGAGAGACTTCACTGTAGCCAAGATAAGCTTCAATGACATGTGATGACCCCATTCATCTAATCTTGGGTCCAGGGTAGAGAACTTCCCGGATGGCTCGGCAAAAAGCTGACTTGAAGCATGTCTGAAGCTCAAAATGGGGGGATTAGGAAGTTGTGCACTAGTATGTGTGCCCTCTCCTATCTATGTATTGATTCTCAGTCTGGTAGCTGCTCCTTTGTGCACGACTATCCACTGGTGTCTTAGTTACCAGTCTAGGGCTCTAAAGGCACACTGTGACCAGGGCAACTCTCCTAAAAGGAAGTGTTTAGTTGGGGCCTGACTTACAGTGTCAGACTTTAATATCATCATGGCAGGAAGGATGGCAGGCCAACATGGTGCTGGAGAGAAGCTGAGAACTTTACATCCTCAGGCAGCAGGCAAGGGGGGGGGGCGTCTGGCATGGGCTTTTGAAACCTCAAAGTCTACCCCCAGTGACAGTCTTCCTGCAACAAGGTCATACCCATTCCAATAAGACCACATCCCTTAATCCTTCTAATCCTTTCAAACAGTTCCACTCCCTGGTAACTAAGCATTCAAATCTACCATCACTCCCGCTGTTGTGACATTGGCCTCAATATGGTTCGAAGTGGAGTGTGGTCTTTCGTTTGCCTACGTGTGTTTCTCACTGGTAGAGTGAAGGAGCTAATTTCATAAAGCTCAAACAAAACCCTGGGATTCAATCCCAGCAGTGATGGCGTGGCCATGAGTGCTCTCCAGCAATGGAAACACTCCTGAGAGAAGTCTAAAACCGAAAACTGGAGCACCTAGGCAATGGGAGGCAACAGGCCATGACATTGAGATGGTGAGTACCTCAGGCCTTGAACACTGGAAGGGTTGCGGAGGGTCACCGCAGTTAAAAACTCTGGGGTCCTGACTCCTGAAGCTTGGGAGCCTAGAACATTAACTGGGTGCTTCCTACTGACACTAAAAGCCCAGAACAATAAGTCTCTGACCTGGGCATCTATACCAATGCTTAAACCTCTGGTTTTGAAAGCTTGGAACAGTAAGCTTGTGGTCTGGGGGCAGAAAGCCATAAGCCTCTGGCTTTGCGAGCCCAGAGTCTGTACTGACCTGAGCATCTAGAATGTAAGTATCTGGCTTTTAAAGTCGGGAGCTGTAAGGTTCCAGATCTTAGGGCTTTGTGCTGTGGGCCATGGGGTCTGAAAGTCTAGCCCTGAGCTTATGTCATTGACGTGTTTCAGAATGCCAACACTGAGGACCTATGTTAGAGTTAGGGTTAGGGTTAGTCTTGGCTCAGATGCTATTTCCACCTGAACAGAGCAAACAGACCCACAGCCAACTGTCTGCAACAACACATTTGTCAGTAAACTGGGAGTGTGCAGTCAAGTAGAAACATAGACGTTTCTAGTTGGCCTCACCAGCACAGCCAGGCATGTTTTCTGACTTCTGTTATTGATCTTTGGGGTCACTAAAATTGATTTTCAAGAACCAGTCTGTTCGGTGAGTGTAGACATGGGTATGTCTCTTAGGTGAGTGTAGACATGGCATGTTTCTTTGGTGAGTATAGACACAGACGTGTTTCTTTGGTGAGTGTAGACACGGGAGTGTTTCTTTGGTGAGTGTAGACACGGGAGTGTTTCTTTGGTGAGTGTAGACACCACGTTTCTTTGGTGAGTGTAGACACCGCATGTTTCTTTGGTGAGTGTAGACATGGGCGTGTTTCTTTGGTGAGTGTAGATACGGGTGTGTTTCTCTGTCCAGCCAAGATCATTATTTTCCATGCTGACTATGTAACTGGCCTCTCACAGCAGGTTTTAGCAGTCTCAGGCAGCCAAACTCCATCTGGAGACAGCAGCACCCCGACTGCTCCTCACTGGCCTCCAAGTGGATTCACTAAGTGTAAACACCACCTACACCATGGAGTCACCTGATTGAATTAACAGGCTCGGCACGAAGCACTGTGCTCTGGCCAGTCTGGTTTTATTCTTTTTCCTAAGCCAAAAGTAAAAAATTAGGACAGTCTCAAAATTTATTATGACTGAAATAGTAAGTAGCTTACATCTCAATTGCAGACTTAGTTTCCACAGTTCTACTGGCTTATAGATCAATTGGCCTAGAGGTGATATATTTCCTGCCAGGATTAGACAAATCAAATATCACCATACTGGTCTCTGAGGAGAAATGAAAGGACAAAAGGGAGTCAGGAAGAGCTGACCACATTGCAGGAGCGTGGCTGGAAGGGCAGGAGGCAATGATTACACCCACTGAGGCACTGGGGAGGAGCCTGTCCTGTACCTTCACAGGAAGTCTGTCCCAGATCACGGCTCACGCTTCTACATTCCTCTTTAGCACTTGCTGGATTCCACTTGGTACTTTAATTAGCATAAACACTATAATTAACGCTGGAAAGATCGTAAGCCATCAAACAGCAGCTGATCATCTGCAGTACTTCTTTGCAAACGCAATAAAGTTAAAAGAATTTTTCCTGTTCTCAAGGATGTTTTGTTCTTTTTATGATCCACCCACCTAGAAGCCTTTTGGTGTTTATTTGCCTGGAGAAACAATGAAGCTTTGAAACTCTGCACCAAGAAACAGAAAAGACACCATAAAAGAGAAATCCATCACGATGGCTTTGACCATCTGTGGTGAGGAACAGGAAGCTCAAATAGGACCTCAAAGGGACAGAGGCAGGATGGCCATCTGGGGACTGACACAAGGGAAACCTGGGCCCTCCCAGCTCTAAGTGTGCACTCTCCTTAACCCCTGGAGTGCCACGTGCCACCACAGCCCTTAACCCCTGGAGTGCCACGTGCCACCACAGCCCTTAACCCCTGGAGTGCCACGTGCCACCACAGCCCTTGGAAAGGAGGGCCTTGCTCGGGGGCAGGGTGTCACATTGAGACAGACACATTAAAGCCCCAGAAATCTTCCTGGGATCACGAATTAGTGAGGTGGGTAGTAATTAAGAAGTAAGCTGTGGGGTTATCTTCATTTGATGACACTTAAATTATTTATAACACCTCCCCCCCCCAAATAAGTGTTTGTGCATAATTTAAAACTTCTGGCTGGGTCTAGGGGAAAGGAAAGATCTAGACTTAGAGAATGTCTCCCGCCGCCTCCCATCCCAGCAGAGCTGCCCCTGGGCTTAACTTGTCTATATTTTAAAACGAACAGGTGGAAGAGCGAAGAGGTTTGCAGTAAGTTGGAAAAAGTACTTCTTTTGAGTCTTAGGACATGGGATGAATCTGAAAATTCAACCTGTGCTTTGCTATCACTTGTAGTTATTAGACCTCCTCCTGGTACATGAAAAACGGGCACAAAAGTGGAATTGTCTGTCAGGTGTTAGGGTCAAGACTCAATCAAGACTCTACCGAGTGTGGACGCGGCCATCGAAGACAGACATCGAATAGGCACTGTTCTGCCTACTGGTATTAGAGCCGACCAAGGACTTCCCCCCGGCCCCGGGTGTGTTTTCAGGTGTCCGCCTAGAGCCTAAACCACAGAAAACATTGCTGCTGCTGCTGTTGGACACACAGTATGATGGGAACACCCCTCACCCTCGTCCCGGTGTGTGATTTTTCTTGAGGATAGTCAGTTTTCACTGTCACCTTGACACAGTCTAGAATCAACCTGGGAAGGAAGTCTCAGTGAGAACTGTCTAGATCGGGCCGGCCTGGGCAGGCTTGTAGGTCTTATGTTTTTTTAAAAGAAAGAGGGTGACCCAGCAGCTTGCTGCAGGTCCCCAGACCACGCGGTCTCTGCGGCGGGTGGGCAGCCAGACCACGCGGCTAGTCTCCGGGTCCCCATATGGGCTGTGCGGCGGTACGGATGGACAAAAGAGAGCCGGATAGGCACGCCATGCATGCAGAGTTAAACATTTATTAGATGGGTGATGGAAGGAAAAGAAGAGAAGATAGAGATAGAGAGAGACAGAGAGATAGAGGGAAGGGGGGAGAGGGGAGAGAAGCAGCTGCTGCTCCCGTGAGAGCGGAAGAGGAAGAGAGACAGAGAGTTGGGGTCAGAGGCTGGAAGCTGGAAGTGGGCGTGGCCAATAAGAGGCCAGATACTACAGTAGGGCTTTCCTTAGTTAGGTTAATAGAAGTGGGAGAACTCAGTCTGAATGTGACCAGCACTCATGGGCAGGACCGTGTTGAAGGAAAAGGAGACAGTGAGCTGAACATAAGCAGGAATTCGCCCGTTGTTCTCTGCTCTTGGCTGTGGATGTAACCAACACATTAGCTGCCTCAATTTCCTGTCCCGGTGGCTTCCCCAGAACGACGGACTGAACTCTAGAACTGTGAGCAGAAGAACTCCTTCCTGCCTTGCTTTAGTCAGGGCATTTTACCACAGCAAAGGTGTATTAGCCACTTTCTGCTGCTATGGTAAAACATCAGGACCAAGGCAACTTACGTGAGAGTTTATGTTGGCTTACAGTGCCAGAGGGACAGGGTAACCAGAGGGACAAGAGCCACGGGGACAGGAAGCTGGGACCTCACTTCTCAACCAGGAGCCTGAGGTAGAGAGAGCAAATGAAAGTAGCGGAAGGTTTTCACTCTCAAAGCCTGCCCCCAGGGCACACTTCTGCTAAAACCTCCCCAAACAGCACCATCAACCGAACCAAGTGTAGAAATGCCTGAGACTACAGGGGATAATTCTCATCTAAGAACCACACATAGGAAACAAAATACCCCAAATTTAGAAAAAAAAACAAAAAACAAAAAATAAAACAAAACAAAAAATTCAAATTAATCAAATATTGTTCTTTGTCATTTCCACTATGTCAGGGATGGGGTGGGGTGGGTAGTTATCCCTTAGTGTCCTGGGAGCTCTGCTTCAGGACTTATTTTTGTCTTCTGGATTTCAAAACTCCATGATATTCAACTATCTTTTAAAATAGGTAACATTTTATGAGCTACACACATCCTCCTGGACCGTACACGCATCTTCTACATGACTTGGAAGGCCCAATGTGGGGTAAAGGGCAATGGATAGCATACAGTGTTATGACAAAACAAAGATGCCCATTCATGTTCTGTGCAGAAACATGTCTTTATGATGTTTTTGACACCCCACTTGGGTAGATCTGCAACCGTGAAATCCATAGATATGGAGGGCTGGCTATATTAACTAAGATTATTATGTTCTTAGAGTCAAACCAGTAATTAAGTCAGCCGCATGACATTTATTTAAGCTAAATTAATTAAATTGCATTAATTAAATTAATTATCAGTTCTTGAGAAAGGAACAGAGAGCCTGTTCCTCAAAGCACACGTGTTTACTGTACCAGCTGGACATATTCTGCTTAATTAGGATACTAAGTCCTTGCTTCCTCCCTTGCTCCCTGGAAGTCTATTCTCAATGACCGCTATTGCTGTGGCTAACACTGCCCTGCCCACAGGAGTCTTCTCATTCCGCCATTGCTCTGGCTAACCATGCCCTGCCCACAGGAGTCTTCCTATCCTGACCAACCTCCTAATCTACACGCCACTCTATCTGTCACTCACACTGGGATCCAGCCTCTGCAGAGTGGGTTCTGCCTGTTGCAGGGGGGACTCTGTCCTCAGGTCTCCGTATTTGGCCTTTCCTCCACACTTTATAGACTACTTTGCATCCTGGCATTCGAAAGGCCATCCCTTAGCATGCACCCTGGGTGACGCAGCAACCCCTAGGAATTTTAAAGAGCAGCTGACCTTAAAGAAAAGCACCAGTCCCGTCAGTGCCGGCAAGCTGTCTAGAAGCTATTCATTTTGTGTTTGTGTGTGTGTATGTAGGTGTATTTGGAAGACACCTGCCGTGAATCACAGTCTAGATAAAACCCCTTGTGTGAGTTCTTAAAATCCTTTCTCTGGCATGCTCAAAATAAACAGAGCAGTTAGGACAATGTTTTAAAGACTCAGAGGGAGATACTTTCTAACTGAATTAATTCCTGCTTGACATTCAACTTCAAGCTTCTCTTTTAGAGAGGAGGGGCTGGGCCTGTGTTCAGTGCCGCAATCACAGGCACAGGCTGCCAGGCCTGGGCCAGCTCTGGCGGCCTAATATCCTTTTCGGCCTGTGAGGTATTTTGGCCTAGCATTTTTCGGCAGGGACTCCATTACATGGCTGACTGGCCTCTCGCCGTGTTAATTACAGAATCTGAAATGCTGCTGAACATGTGCGGGCTTCTTCTCCTTGTCATTAATCCCAAAATAGCTCAGTAGAGCCATGTAGGCTGACTCAAACCTAGAGGTGATGTAAATGATGGGGAAGATGTGCCTGGGTCTTAAAGGAATAACGAACCATTGGTGCAAGAGGCTTAAGTATCCAAGGTCACTGGGATCTAGGGCTGGGAGTCTCACCCTAGAACATTGCAATCCCCTGGGGACACCAAGGCATGCCTGTGTTTATTTTTACAGTTCTGGAATAGAACCTGGGCCTCATGCATGCTAGGCAGGCACTGCACCACTAAGCCAAGCTCCTAGCCACACTGTGATTTATAATTACTTAATCCTGGCATCTGGGAGCTCACTTAAGAAGCAGTTTTGAAAAAAAAAAAATTAAAAAAAAAAGCAGTTTTGAGCTGGGCACTTGTGCATCATCAGGCAGACCCCAGCTGAATCCCTCTTCTTCTTCCACATGACGAAGAACACAGGGAGCAGGCTGAGAAATGCCAGTAAGGATTCTGGCACCTTCTTGAAATAAAGAGGGATTTCCGGATGCTGTACTCTGCTGGTCCTTTCTTCATTTGCTCCTCAAAATAAAACTTCTTGGGTTAAGCCCCCTCCTCAGGGGGCCTGGAAGTAGCAGGACACCAAGTTTAAAGGCCACCTAACCTGGTCCCCATGAGAATGAAAGGGGTCCCCAGCACATACCAACAACCCCCTGAGAATAAACGCTCAGGATGAAAGGTTGACCTCTGAGTCCCACTGGTACAGGCCCTGAATCTGCGTCTGCACTCAACGCTCCAGCTGACGGCTTCACTTCTCTATTCCCTCCCACACATTTCTTTCTAGTGTTTCCTGGGCACTCGAGGATCACAAATTCATTCATTAAAAACTCCACAGCTTAGTGAAATGGGCCGGCCAGATCTCATTTATTGTTTTTAAAATACACTGCATTTCATCTAAAACTCGTTCCATTTAGCAGTGCCCTTTGACCAGATGCAGCTTATTTTTCCATGAGCAAATATTTAAATCAGTCCATGGGCTTTAAATGTCCAGCAGAGACTGGGGGTAAAAGCTGAGAAGGTAGATGTGCTGGGGGCTGGGCTAAGAACTGATTGCCCGTTTCTCAGAACGATACTCCCCTTCTCCAGAGACGGGCAGACAGGCACCCACAAAAGCAGCTCCAGGCTCAGGGGATGGTGTGATCTAGTCAAAACATCTAACTTTCTTCCACTGGTAACAGGCAAAAATGACCGCTCGTATTTACAAATTCCTACTGGGAGAAAAGAATGGCGGCAGAACGTGAGTTTAGAACACTTTCAGAAGACTTTCTGATACGTGCAGCTGAGGAAACACACGGCCAAGGAGCCACTGAGAGGCAGGAGTCTGAGTGAGACAGCTGCACAACCCCACAGAGCAACTGTGTAGCAGCTCTCTAGAGGCCAGGACATGTAAGCAGAACTGCAACAGCCCCCAGCTTCCCTGGAAATGCTACAGCGCAGGTGTTGCTAGATACAGCACTTACCCAGAATCCCAACCATGACAAAAATCAGCAAACAAAGAAGAAAGGATAGTGGTTCACACCTCTGGCCCCAGCACTGGGAGGCTGGTGACGTACTGGCACAGCACCGGGAGGCTGGTGAAGTGTGGGCACAGCACCGGGAGGCTGGTGAAGTACTGGCACAGCACCGGGAGGCTGGTGAAGTGTGGGCACAGCACCGGGAGGCTGGTGAAGTACTGGCACAGCACCGGGAGGCTGGTGAAGTGTGGGCACAGCACTGGGAGGCTGGTGAAGTACTGGCACAGCACTGGGAGGCTGGTGAAGTGTGGGCACAGCACTGGGAGGCTGGTGAAGTACTGGCACAGCACCGGGAGGCTGGTGAAGTGTGGGCACAGCACTGGGAGGCTGGTGAAGTACTGGCACAGCACTGGGAGGCTGGTGAAGTGTGGGCACAGACAGGGAGGCTGGTGAAGTGCGGGCACAGCACTGGGAGGCTGGTGAAGTACTGGCACAGCACTGGGAGGCTGGTGAAGTACCAGCACAACTTCCAGGATAGTATAGGTCAATGGTATTGCAACCCTTTGGCAGTCAAATGTCAGATATCTTTACATTACAACCCACAGCAATAGCAGAATTACAGTTACAAAGTAACAATGAAATAATTTTATGGTTGGGGTCACCACAACATAAAAACTATATTAAAGCATTGCAGCATTAGGTAGGTTGAGAACCACTGTCTAGGTTGTAGAGTGACTCTCAAAAAAAATGAATAAAAATAAATAGATAAATAAAACAGAAGGAAGAAAAAGACTCCCACAAATGTCATTTGATCACCTCCCCAGCCTTTTAACCAGGCCTCTAATTACCATGCTCAGTGCCATTAGAGGAAAAACCTCAGGGGTCAGCCATTAGGATGACTAGGTCTGCTTGTTTTGCACCAAACGTCACAAAATGACAGTGTGCTCTGGGTTACTGGGCTACTCTGGGATCAAGAGTCCTTGCTTGATGATGGCTCGTGATGGCCTGTCCCTGCCTCTGGCTGCATCCAGTTTTCCAGCTCTCTGCCTCCTGAGCCTTCTTCTCCCTCACAGTTTGGTGATTCCTAATGCAAAAGGCAAGCACACAGCTGGGTGTGATAGCACACAGGGCTGGAGTCTTAGTGCTCTAGAGACAAAGGTGACGGGATACCAAGTTTAAAGCCAGCGTGGGCTATATTGGAAGACAGCATCTCATAATACTAAGACTTGGGAACACAGCTCAGTGGTATGGCCCTTGCCTGCCATGTACAAGGTTCTGGGTTCGATCCTTAGTGTGGAAAAGAAAAGATTTCAAGGGAGGCCTTCGAACAGTGTCCTCAGCAGAGAGGGTTGTAATGACAGGGGCTGTGTAGGTATCTGGGTTTGTTTTTACCACATGGGCAGTGGCACCTTAAACAGACCAGCAAAGAGGAAGAAGAGGGGAGTCTCTGCTCAGATGAGGTCAAGAGGCTAATGCTCTAAGTTGTCTCCCGCACGCCAGGGTTGTGCTGCCTCTGCTGTGTTCTGATCTTATCCTCATCTTCCCTATCTTGCAGGCTCCATTTAGGAGTTGAGAGTCAGTTAAAGTCAGACATCTCTGGGAGCAGTTTCCATGGGTTGCTGAAGGTGTTTGTTGAAAGCACACAGCCATACTCAACTGTTCCCCCTCACAATACCACAGTGAGGCTCCACAAACAGCCTTCTTTCCACCAGTGACCTGGCTGGACACCAGCGTGTCTTGGTCTAGGGACCAGAGACAACTTCAAAACCCCTAGTAAGCCGAGCCCTTCATTAGTGCACACTGGCTTTGTGGATCACAGTTCCAGTAAGCGTCCTGGAAAATCTGGCCTCTAAGTATTAGCAAACTCACCAAAAAACTACTGCAGAAACAAAACCCTGACATGGACACACAGCAAGTGTGGAGGGAGGACCTTGTGCCACGGGCATCTCTCCTGCATCCACACACTGCTGTAGTGTGAAGGACCTTCACCATGGGCATCTCTCCTGCATCCGCACACTGTTATTGTTTGAAGGACGCTGCATCATGGGCATCTCTCTTGCATCTGCAAACTACTGTTGTGTGGAGGATGTTGTACCATGGACATCTCTCCTGCATCCGCACACTACTGTTGTGTGGAGGATGTTGTACCATGGACATCTCTCTTGTGTGGAGGACGTTGTACCATGGACATCTCTCCTGCATCCGCACACTGCTGTCATGTGAAGGATGCTGCACAATGGGCATCTCTCCTGCTTGTGGAGGACGCTGCACCATGGGCATCTCTCCTGCATCTGTACACTACTGTCGTGTGGAGGACGCTGCACCATGGGCATCTCTCCTGCATCCGCGCACTGCTGTAGTGTGAAGGATGCTGTACCATGGGCATCTCTCCTGCATCTGCACACTGCCATTTTTCTCTGATAGACGTGTGTGTTCAGTCACACTTGCACGTGTCTGTGCGTGTTGAAGGCCAGAGGTCTTCAGTGTCTTCCTCTGTCACTTTCCATCTTATTTTTTGAGACAAGGTTTCTCACTGAAATTGGATTTGGAGTCTACAGATTGCTAGAGAGGGGCATCTGGCCCCCACAGGCTCTGGTGCTACGGTTACAATTCCAGAGTTTATGTGGGTACTGTGGATCTGAACGCAGGTCCTCATGCTTGCACAGCCGGCACTTTACCTACCGGACCACCCCAGCTCTCTCTCCTAGTGCTTTCGAGAGCTGCTGTCTCCTAGAGGAAACAGGGACTATCAGAGTGTGGTGTTCAGTACAAGCAGTGGTTCTAAGAATGCTAATAAAATTAGAGTGGCCCGTGAACAGCTTTGGGCACAAGGCAAGACCTGGTGGGAGATGGAGGAGATTTTGGTCATTAGAGAACCAATCTCTCCACAGCCCACTTGTATAACAAAGAAATTCTAAAATGGCGCTTGGTAGCACAGGCCTATCTGTCCAGCTACTCCCGCAGGTTGAGGCAAGAGAATTGCTTGCGAGTAACGTGGGCAACATAGTGAGACTGCAGCCAGAATAAGTGTCAGGGCACTGCCCAACATCACAGGGCTCGGTGCCAGATGGCGAAATAAGTTAATAAGTAGGTATTGCCTACACAGACATTTCTTTCTTTACAGGCTAAGCCTGTGCTCCACCCCAAAGTGATTTAAACACAAGAAAGAAGTGACTGTCCCCTATTGTCATAGTTACTTTTCTGTGGCTATGACGAAACACCCTGATAAAAGCAACTTAAGGAAGGGTTTATGTCGTTCCACAGTTTGAGGGCACAGTCCATGACGGCGGGAAAGACAATGTGGTAGGAGCCAGAGGCAGCTGGTCACACTTCCCAGGTAGGCAGGTGAAGGCTGGTGCTTAGCTGGGTCTCCTCACCCCAGTTAACCGGATCAAGATAATCCTCCACAGGCATGGCTAGAGGCTAACCTAAGTAATCCCTCCCAAGTGTGCTTACAGGCTTACGGCCGAGGTGATCCCGGAGCCTGACGGTGTTGACTGTTAACACTGACATCACGCCCTGACATTGTTTTCTGTGTGAAGTTTGGAAGAACTGATAGCGAGTGCAGAGTAGACCCCAGCTTTGACCGGCCGGCAGAGTGTGGTCCTCTACCTGTGGCTCCACTTTGACTCCATGTTTACTCCCTGGACAATAGAAATAATTATACCCAGGGAGTAGGTTTGGGATATAACTAAGTGAACTCGTGTCCAGTACGGTGTCACAAGCCCCAGATATAACTCAGGACCTCCATCTCTGTGCTGGTCTGCCTTGTCCGGGCTATAATTTCACCTGCCTTCTACCTTTAGCCCCTCCTGCCCTGAGTGTGTGCTTAGGGAATATGGTAGTCCAGGAGTTGGCTCCTCCTAGGACAGTGTCCGGATACATCTCTCTCTGACGTAGGTAACCAGCAAAGGACAGTACAAAGGGGCAGTCTCCTCTTCGATATGCGGATAGCTGAAGAACTCTGACTTCAGCTTGGTTTCTTTCTTTCCCATTCCTAGTCCCCCACCAGATGCATGTTGGGAACCCCCACAACAATGTAGTCTGTGCAAGAGATGCTTCCATTCACCCACAGCCCTCGGCCAGGTTGTTAACAGCGTTAATTGGTAGTAGTGCTTGGGTGACTTTGAAATATGGGGCTGACAGTGGCAGTGTTGACAAAGGCACTTTCTGTAAAATTTCCAACTGCAGGCTTTGTCCTGACTGTATCAAATGTGCACCCACTTGGGACAGTAAGGTGAGAGAAGAAAACACCCAAGACATTTTAGAGCTAAATCCTGCCTTGGGTCTGGTGAGAAGTAAAGCATCTGTGGCATTTTTTTTTTTTGAGTAATGTTTATTCGATCGGGAATGCCGCTGTGGCTGAAGTAAGTGGTTTAGAAATGACTCAAAGCGGCTTTCACCGGAGCACAACTGTGTTTAAAGTGTGTTTAAACTGGATGTTTGCTTTGTTCTCGAGCACTTTGTATAACGAGCCACGTGAATCTAAAGTCATAGCCATCAGATAAATCCCTGCGTGTGGGAGAAAGCAAAGCAGGAGCCTGCGGTGACCTGCAGGCTTGGCGGCTGTGCGTGGCTCAGCACTCAGGAAAGGTTCCGGCTCCTCGGATCGATGCTAATAAGCTACACTGCTAAACAGTGATGGTTTTCTAATGGGAACTTAAAAGGCCTTCTTATATAACAAATCAAAGTCATTTCAAAAATTAACTTCAAAAAGAAAATTGAACTTATTGAACATTTTTGTTTGCTTAAGGGGAAAGAAATAAAGGGAAACATCAATTGCCCCCCAAACAACACATTTCTAGCCTCAGAGCTTTCTGAAATTCAGCAAGCCAAACGCAGCATTTTGAAGTTCTTTCCGGTCTATTTCCTACCTGTATGGGTTTCCAAAAGATAGAGGAGGTAGGAGCTGGAGCTGGAGCCTGGTGGGAGAGCAGGTATACGTGTGAAGCCTTGGGTTCTGGTTCCCCATAGGTTACGTAATTGCACTGTGCACACCGCATGTACCCTTCCCCACTCCAGGTATGGCTTTTCCGACATATCATTCATTAGCCTTGCGGAGCAGCGTGTCACAGCATTACCTGGGCCAAGTCTGTCTCCGCTAGCCATGTTGCTCTTACCCTGCACAGGTGAGCCGGAGGCTTGCCGTTATGGAGAGACTGACATACCCAGCCCCTTCTGAGTGCCTGTGTATCCAAAGATACTAGGACTTGCTTTGTTTTTTGTTAGTTCATTTAGATAAGGTATTACTCTATATCCTAGGCTTGCCTCAAACTCAAGGCCATCCTCCTGCCCTCTGTCTCCTGAGTGCTGCGGCTATAGGCAAGTCACCAGGCCTGAGGTGACACTAAGACTTTCATCTCTCTACATGCGGTGCTCAGTGATCTGAGAGTCAAGTGCCTGGGAAACATTTTTTTTTTTTTTAAAGAAAACAAAACCAAGTTTAAAAGGAAATGAACTGACAGTCTTTGGAAACCAATAGCAGTGTGAGTCCAGGTTTCGTTTTGTTTTGAAAAAGAGAAGGGAGGGTCCTGGGACCCTCCTCCAATCTAGTACCCGGGGTCCCTGGGACTACAACTCTTTATCTGAGCCTGGAAGCCCCAGCTGAGCCCATTTCCACGCCCACGGCACCGGCACCATTTGAACAAACCCCACTGCTTAAGGCAGCCTGAAGGACGCCTCCTTCCCACAGGCAGGATGCTCAAGGGCACAGGAACCCCTCAGAGGGACTGAAGAAGAAGCTCTTTGTGGATAAATTGAAAAGCCCAGAGGAGAAATAAAAACACAAGGCGCCATGCATAATTTCCCCCAAAGACTTCTAGATCTCCTTTGAGGAGATTAGTCCAACTCTGGACCGATTCCCAAGGAAGGTGCCAAAGACAGCAAACTTCTCTGACAGAGATGAAGCTCACCAAGACCCCAGGCTCTCTCCATCTGAGATGTGAAAGTCCTCAACTGGGCCTGCTGCGCTTCCAACTTCACAAATATTTGTCTTTACTTTCTAGAAAGTTTGACACATGGGGAAATATGTATCTCTGTATGTTAAACTCATTAGTCATCTTTTCCAAGTTGTATGGCCAAAGGCTTCGTAAGACATGAGGGTTGAACGTGAGTTCTGTGTTCAAAGGCCCTTTCATGCTACCTAAGTTTAGCTAGAACCCTAAAGGCAAAACATCCCAAAGCCTGGGGATTACATTACATCAAACCCACCCCATTAAGCATGTGGGGGCGGGAAGGACCTTAGCAGTTTCCAGCTCTAACCTGGGCTGTGCTGGTGCCATTTGTTTAATAACAAGTAGTGACAAATGAGCTTGCCTGCTAAAACAAAGGGCTGAGCAGGACCAGGTCCTCGGGTTTTAACTGGCAACAGGACGTGCCACGTGCAGATGTATAAAGAGGGTCCACTGGTAGCTCCTGTGTGGCAGAGTCTTAGCGTCTACGGTCTGTTTTGCTGTTGTTTGTTTGCTTTGCATTTCCGTCACTTCAAATGAAGAATGCAAAGTAACTGTATTTTCCTAAAGGAAATAAGAAGGTGGAGCGCAAAACTTCTAGGGCCCTCCCGGAGGGACCTTATCAAAGGATGCAGACGCTCTCGCAATTTGTTTGGAAGGAAGTTTAGCTACAGAATGAAGCAAGAGGGCAGATACCACGGATTGGAAACTTTAACAAGGATTCCAGCAAGGCTGTGCCAATAGATGCCAGGGGGGACATGCACCTCCACCCTGCTGCCTGGCCATAGCTTTTCCTGTGCAGTGAAGCCCAGCTATAAGCCCTGCTGGGATAGCAGACCATGCCTCACCCCTGGCTGGCTGACCCCATCCCTTGCCTGTGGTGTTTGTTCATCTACTTTGCTTAGCATTAAGACAGTGAGCAGCCACCAGGCAGGCTGGAAACACAATAAACGCTCTTGTTTCCAAGGGGAGAAACACACAAAGCTAATGGTCAAAAAGGACTAATGTTAACACAAAGACCTAAGTGTCTTCTGTATCGGTGCCCTGACCGAGGACAAGTACAATGAGTCCTCTCTCCTCCCTGACTTGATAGGTGAGAGAAACAAAAGCATGAATGAGCAGGAAGTGTGGGGAATATGTTATGGAGGGCAAGGGTATCCTAGTAGGAACTTCTGAAAGGCAGACAGCCCCGGGTGATCCATCCTATCAGGGTCAGAGTAGCATAGCTGGGGATTAGCATCTGGACAGCCCGGTGAAACCAGGTCTCCTGCACTAAGCATCTGAGAGGAAGGATGCAAAGGAACAGGGCATGACAATGCAAAGTGTCTGTTTCCTGGGGGATGCAAAGCAGAGGTCACTGTTGGCTGAGGCTCTCCATTCTGCTAGGGTCTGGATAAGAGCACACACTAGGAGTCCTGTGGTAGAGACAGGTTTCTGAAAGGCCTGCTACCACTTGGCAAATCACTCACAGTGCGGTTCGTAGGGAGGAGGCGGGTCTCCGCAGGGCACACACTCCATGTCTTGAAACCCAACAAGTTTGGTCTTCCGGTAAAATCTAGAAGAGGAAAGAGAGAGTCCTGGTTATTGGTGTCACCTAAGTTCGCTGTTGCAGCCGAGCTTCATGTCATTGGTCACCAGCAGCCTCTAGAACCAGCACTTGTTGAAGTGAGGCACCCAAAGGCTGGGCAGATGGTGGACACTGCACAGAGTTGGTTCCCTACACAGAATGTCCCGATTAGGGTGGGATACTGGAGGGGGGGTGAGAAGTCAGTGGGCTCTAGCAAGTCTATCGTAACCTAAACCACAAACACCTTTTAAATAAAGTACTAGATATAGCATTTGAAACTTAGAAGCCCAAACACAGCACATATATTTTCAATAGAAAAGTTTGTAGGGGTGTTACAAAATATTAATTGTGGTTGCTTCTAGATGGTAGGAATTCAAGTCATTCAAAACTCTATCAATAAATTAATAAATTTATTCAAAAGGCAATATAAAGCATCAACAATATAGCTAATGAGCAGCATCAAATTAAAAATTAATGGGTGTGGTTCGTCTCTTAAAGGGACAGAGCAGACCATTACAATTACGATTACGGAAATAAAACTACAAGGACGAACTTAAAACCACCACTGTGACAGTGATGCTACAACTAGACAAACGGCAAAGAGCATCACCCATAATTAAACCAAAGTCTTCGTGTGATTAATTTATTTGTCTGTTTGTTTTGCTTTTCGAGACAGGGTTTCTCTGTGTAGACCCAGCGGCTGTCCTGGAACTCACTCTGTAGACCAGTCTGGCCTCGAACTCACAGAGATCCGTCTGCCTCTGCCTCCTGAGAGTGTGTGCTAAAAGTGTGCACTTCCATGCCTGGCTAAAACTGGTTTTAAATGCTTAAACTCTTAAATAATCAAATGAATGCTAATTGATGTGGAAATACATCATTTTCGTTTGGAAAGTAGGGGAAAGATTAGTGTATACACACAAATGCACACAGGGTGGGGAATGTAGGGGTCGACATTAACAGATAAGAAAGAGGCCCTGTACTATCCCTAGGACCAAATAAAAGTGAAGACGCTCGAGAGAGAAAAGAAAACAAGTTTTAAGGTCTACCAAACTGTATTCACATCCTATTTTTAAACCTCTAGTTTCTGAGTCCTGGCTTTGTAAAGTAACAACCAATGTCTTTGTCATTGCCACTTGACTGGCAATTTAGTGATTATCCTGTGTGTTAGCTTCTGACCCTGAGTTTACTGTGCATTGTGAGCAGGCTGGTAATCCTGGAAACTTTACAACAGGTGAGCGTGCCGTGTGGTGGCATGTCTGTAAACCCAGAAGGGCTGAGGCCAGCCAGAGCTATGCAGGGAGACCCCTCAAAACAAAACAGCACCCAGAATTCCTAGATTCTTTGTTAAGCCACCGAGTAAAACAGCAGCTGACCGAGCTCTGGACATTTCTGCCTAACTGTCTAACAGCTCTGGTGCCTCCTCTGGCCCTGCCTGTGATTTGTGCCCATGAGACCCCTTCCTGGCTAGTCTTCTACCCAGTACTTATAGGTCATTCAAACACGGCGGGATTTCTCCACCTCCAGCCTCACAAGCACGCTGGTTTTCAAATACATGATCTATTTGAATAAATTATTTTGGTAACTGGGTTTTTTTTTTTAAATTTATCTGTCTATTTGCTTATTATGGAAAACACAGACATCAAAACAGTCTTACGGCTAGGGGAATTTCTTATTTTTTAAATGTTAAATAATGTCTACATTTAATTCTAATACTTGATCTATCTCTATTTTTAAGTGGCTTTAGAAAATGCACTTTTGTGCCTTTAGCATCTGCTGTTGAGAGTGTTGGCCATTACTTTTTTATTTTTTATTTTACACAAAAAATTTTTTCTGTACTAAAAAAAAACTATTATAGATTTTGTCAATATTAAATTAGATTATATTTGGTAATTTCCTGGGTGGAAGTATAAAAAAACATTATTTATTTAATTTTGGTTTTTGAGACATGGTTCCTCTGTGTAGCTCAGGCTGTCCTGGAACTCAGAGATCCGCCTGCCTCTACTGGGATTAGCGGTGGGATTAAAGGCGTGCGTCACCACCCTGGATACACATTCCAGTCTCTAACAAGACACGTTTAAATAAGAAATCACCCTTCACCATTGGTGGTTTTGTTCTGAGTCAGGGTTCCACTAGGTAGACCAGACTGGCCTCAAAATCAAGATCCTCTTGGCTCTGCCTCCTGAGTGCTGAAAAGAAAGATGTGTGCCACCGCATTTGGCACCTATTCCCTTTATTTAAAAACCTTTATATGCATCTTTCGGCTGTAGCAAAAGCCACACAGCAGCAAGTTTCCCATCATAAGCAGCTTTAGGTGTGCGCTTGAACAGTGCTGCCTGCAGGCACTTGTAAAGCAGAGCACCAGGCTTCCTCGGCTTCCCCGGCTAAGGCTCTGGTCCTGTTGGCCCCTACTTTAGGCTCAGTAGCTCCTCCCTGATTGCTCTTCCTTCTGTTTCTGTAAAGGTGACAACTTCACACATCTCATCTAGCTGGCAACCACGGCATCGTCTGCTTGTGATTGGCCTACTCTATAGCATGTCATCCATACTGGAGCATGTGAGGAGACTAATGTCTTTCACAAGGCCAAGCAACCTTGTGTCCTGTTCCCTGGAAAAAGAGGTGCATTATATGTGGTGCTTATCCATTTGTCTGTGAACAACTGTGCTTCTTCCGCCTTCTGGAGACTGTAAAC
Source organism: Ondatra zibethicus (assembly GCA_004026605.1). Taxonomy (NCBI): domain Eukaryota; kingdom Metazoa; phylum Chordata; class Mammalia; order Rodentia; family Cricetidae; genus Ondatra; species Ondatra zibethicus. The sequence goes on from PVIU01000819.1 coordinate 88,117, forward strand.
GGTGCTGTAATGGACATGAGGGTATAGATACTGCTCCAGGTTCCTCCTCTGGGAGACTGTGAACAGTGCCGTCATGAGCATGAGTGTGTAGATAGGGCTTCAGAATTCTGCTTTAAATTCTTTCAGGCACATACTCAGAGGTGGATTGCTGGTCAAGACTGCCCACCACTCTGCTTCCCCAGTGGCCACACAGTCCTGCAGCAGCGCATAGCAGACAGTCCTTGACTCCCCACAACATCCTTATTTTCCTTAGTTCTGTTTGGTTTGGCAGTAGCCATCTTAATGAGCATGAAGTGTCAAATCAGTGTGATTTGATTGGCAGCTCCCTGAAGACCGGCGATGTGAACATCTTCACATAGGCTTGTGTGCTGGATTGCAGATCAGCTTTGGAACAATGCTTCGTTCCAAACAGTCCTTTGTCCATTTTTAAAATCAGGTTTTTTAATATTTATTGTTGTTGAGTCATAGAAGTTCTTTATATATTTGAATATTAACCCCTTATCAGATAGTTATAATCAGCAAATTTTTTTTTTCAAGAGGAGTCTCTCACTGGCCAAGAGCTAGCCAGTTAGGCGAGGCTGACTAACCAATGAGCCTCGGGATCTACCCCCAGCACTAGGATTACAAGCATTCTGGAACTCAAACCTGGGGCCTTATACTTAAAAGACCGTTATCAACCGAGGCATCTCCCCAGTCCATGCCATAGAGATACTGTCTTATTCCAGGGGTTGTCTGTTGACTGCTGGTGTGCAGAACACACGGTGGTTCTACTTTGTTGCACAAGAGCTCTCGAGTGTGTGATGCGTCATCTTCACTTTTGGTGCCTGTGCCTTGGTGCCACATCCAGAAACTTTCCCCAGATCCAGGGTCATGAAGTTTTTCCTGTGTTTTTTTTCTTGTATTTCTGTAACATTAGGTTTTATTCTTAGATCTTTAATCCATTTGAGGCTGATTTTTGTGCAGGGTGGAAAGCAAGAGGCCAGGTTCATTGCTTCTATGTAGATGCCCCCTTTTCTCAATTTCATTTCCAGGGGAAGCCGTCCTTTTCTCGCTTCCTGCTCTTGGTACCAGGGTCAAAATCCTGATCTGCAAGGGCTGACTTCTAGGCTCCCTTTGGATTCCTTTCGCCTGTTTATCACTCTTTGTGCCAATACACACACATTTGACTATTGTAGTTTTGTGGTGTGCTTCAAAACAAGGGAGTATGAGTTCTCCAATCTCCTCTTTGTAAATTTTATATGTCTGTAAATGAGTAACTTTATGAAAATCTGGTAGAAAAGCACTGTATCAGATATTATTTCAACATATTTTCATAGTCAAATCAAAGTAGAAGTTTGACTAATCACTGAATGCAGCCGGTATTTGATCCAGTTTATCCAGTTTTAGATTTGTTCCCATTACAAGTGGCACAGTTTCCTACTGCGTTAACCGTGGTCCTGTTGAGGTCAAAGGTCAACCTCCAGTGTTGTTCCTTCCACTCTGTGTTTTTTGAGACACTTTCTCTCACTAGCCTGGAATTCATCACACAAGTTTCATTGAGCTAGGATTACACATGCACACAAGGGTTGGCTTTTTGACTATGGGTTCTGTAGATAGAACTCTGGTCTCGGAGTATGCGCGGCCATCGTCCCTTGCTAATTAGGTACATGTTCCATCACTGAGCCGCCTTGCTCTCTCTTAGTTTGTACCACAGTTTGGGACACAGAAACATTTGCAACTGTATTTCCTGTTCAAGTGAGATAGGAAATACATATTTTTTAAATGAAACAAATGAAAGGGAACACAGACATTCATTATATAAAAGGTTTGGTTAAACTGGTTTCTGAAACTCAATGGTAAATCTGTTCCTGGCTTTCAAACCCATACTGACCTTTGCTTACTCGCTGTGGGATGAAAAGTGTTATGTAAACACATGTTATGGATGTGAAACTCACTGACAGCATTGTGAGGAGACAGTTCTAACTGAACTCAGTCCAAGCTAGACTAGCTAGCCTGGTGGACATTGAAAATGCCATCCTAAGAAACCCTGTGGTGGACCTGCACATTCCCACCAACGAGAGCTCTTCCACCAAGCAGAGCTATGGCGCAATCGGCTCTGGTTTTCAGCGCCCTGGCTTGAGACCTGTGAGCCATGGTCAAGACAAGGCTCAACTCTGCCACAAACAGGATGGATGATGGATGCAGGATGCCTCAGAGACAGCTTCATTAAAACTGGCACTCCAGGTTCAGGCTGACCGGCCAGATCACAGTGTACCTTGCTCAGCAGTCCACAGCCATGACCCCATATTTGAAGTTGCACAAATGTCAGTGACAGAACGAAGTGTTAGCCTGCGAGCCCAGACCTCATAAGCAATGTCACAGTCACCTACGGACAGGATCTGAGCAATAGGAGAAGAGGATGGAAAATGTGCAAGCCAGTTTGGGAAGTTCTCAAGAGCCAGGAGCTGATAGAAAATTTGAGCATAGGAGGGGCATGGGACAAAGAATAGACAGATGAACTGAACCCTTTCCTGCGAGACTTCCTCACATTCAACGGGCACCTACCTAAGCAGGAGGCGCAGCGCTGGGGGAATAGCCCTGCCCCTCTACTCACAAGCTGGGAGACTACAGGCATCAGCCATCACTGTAAGGAGCAGTTTCCTTCTTTGTAAGGAGTGGACAATGCTCCTTCTGAGTTTGCAGCATGGTTTGGTGACAGCACAACCCACAGGAAGTGTCGAGCTAGTAGTAAGAGCTCATTAAATGGCACGGCCAGCAGAAGCATCGAAGAGCTAGAGAGGCAGGTTATGCCTTCAGACCTGGGTTCTAGCTCCCCACTGAAGAGAAAGGAAGGCCATGCGAGGCCCGCTGTCACTCTGATGTAAACAACCTTTTCTAGTTTGCTCTCCACTGCTGCAATAAATACCATGAACAAAAGTCTCATGGGGAGGAAAGAGTTTATTTCAGTTTATAGCTACAGTCTATCACTGAGGGAAACCAAGGAGGAGCCTGCAGGCGGCAGCTGATGCAGAAGCCACAGAGAGGTGTTGCTTATTGGTTCTCTTTTTGTGATGTGCACAGCTTGGCCTTTATACATCCCAAACATCTGCCTAGGGGTTGCGCCACCCACTGTGGGATGGGCTCCCAAATCAATCATTAATAAATAAAATGTCCCACAGACCTGCGTACAGGCCAATCTGATGGAAGCATCATCTCAGTTAAGGTTCCTTTTCCCAGATAACATTCTAGCTTGTGTCCAACTGTGGACAAAAAAAAAAAAAAACCAAACCCATAAAAACAAAACCCAAAATACCTAAGTAGGACACAGCCATTGCAAAGCGTTCCTGGTTGCCAGGCCAGGCCACTAATGGGCAACCCTGTCTAGTGTCTACTGTGTTTACGCTGGACTGGGCAATCCCCTAGGAGCTTTATGCTTTACATTCCTAGCCCTCCAACAACACTACAGGGTGTAAAGGGCCTCAGATGGCAGCTTGTGAGTGACTGGAAGAAAGATAATGAACATATGTCGAAGCCAAGGAACTGGGTCTTTGTCATTATTTAGCCTGTGGGCGTTGGAGCCACACACACACACACACACACACACACACACACACAGCCATGGCACGAAGAGGTCAGATGGCTCCTGTGAGTGTGGCCCTGGAATCACGGCACTGGTTGTGCTCACTGAAGCAGAGGGGCTGAGGAGGCAAAGGTGGAGACGTGACAAAGACCACCTCAACATGACCTTGACAGCACTGGCTTAGAAGCAACAAATACTTTGATTTTTCCTTAGCTTATCTGTCTGCAAAATGTATTTCAGCTATTTGCCTTCTCCATGGAAAGCTAGTCAAACCATAGGAGTACTTTTAAAATACTGTAGAATTACCTACCACCTGCTCGTCTGGGAATGCCTCCTTAGAAAGGATGTAACTTTAAACTAATCGTATAAATAAACTGTGGCACAGCATTCAAATGTCTCTTCATTGACAACTTTCCAGTATCTAAGCATCTGCTTAAAGAATGAATTAACACCGTGGGAAGTAAGGGGTTGGACTCAAGTGACAATGGGTGGGCTTATACACAAGGAACAGAGTTAGTAAGTAGTCTCGGAGTTCTGACACTCAAGTGTGTGCACACGCGCACAGCACACCCCAGTGGGGTTTTTGGTAAAAGTCCAGGAGGCTGTTTTGAAAAACCAAGTCCCTGGGTCCTGCTTTCCTGACAGTCTCCTTAGTGATGCCTAGCGTAGGTTTGCATCCCTGGGACCTCAGTTTAGCCCCATTCCCCAGATGAAGAAACAAGGCACATACAGACATGCTTCCATCACAGAACTGTGGACCATGGGCTATAGAGGATGTCAGATGCTCCAGGCATGTTCTTCAATTAGGCTTGAATAAGACTGAAACTCTTAATAGCTGGGCATGCTTATGCATGGCTGTCATCCAGTATGGACAGAAAGGTGGGAGAATGGGGAGTTCAAGGCTACCCCAAGCTACACTGCAAGATCCATCTCAAAGCAACACAAAAGAACAATCCCCATAGTACTGCTATCTACGCTCATTACTTGGAGTTTGGAAACTATGGTACTTTTTGTTAGTTCAATTTTTAAATGATAGATTTGTGGAGACATAATTCACATAGCATATAAGTCACCCACTGAAAGGGTAGCATGCCAGTGGTGTTATTATAGTCAGAGTTGGGTAACTATCTCTACAACTGAAGCTAGAACATTTTGTCACCCCTAGAACAAACCCTCTAACCACTACCATCCTTCACGGTGCTCCCCGACCCTGAGCCCAAGCAGACCGGGTTGGTTTTCCATGTCTGTGGATTTGCTGGTCTGGGCATGTGACAAAGGTGACCACCTAATGTGCAGCCTTTTATGACGGTCCTCTTTCACTGAACGGACCATCTACATTAGCAGGTGCCAGCGTTTCTTTCCTTTTTATTGCTGAGCAGTGTGTCACTGTTCAAAACTACCCCATGCCGTTTAGCCACTCATCATCTGGTGGACATCTAGGTTTGTCTGAAGCCCTTCTAGTGTGCTCTAAGAGAACACCACAGACTAGGTCACTTACAGAAAACAAATCACTTCTCATGGGGCGGGAAGCACAACCCCCAGGGTCTAGGTGGCAGAGACAGAGATCACAAAAGGCAGCCTTCTTGCTGTACCTTCATGAAGGAAGAAACACTGTGTCCTTTCATGGTAGAAGGGCAAGAAAGGGACATATTGCCCTGCCGGTCTCCTTAGTCAGTTCAGGAGAGAGACACCGTCAAGACCCAGTTCTGGCTTTGAGGCCTAAGGTTAACCTGTCACAAAACAACACCAGAATTCTGGAAGGGACCAGCTCAATCACTGCAGTGTTGTCCCAGCATTCTGGCTATTGTGTGCAATGCTGCTATAAACATCAGTGTATCAGATTTTTATATGTACAATGTTTTTCAAAGCTCTTGATTATATGTTCAAGCATAGAGCTGTGGAATCTATGGTACCTGTGCATTTAATTCCTTAAGGAAATGTCAGCTTGTTTCCTAAGGTGGCCACCAATTTCCAATGATCACAGGAAGGTTCCCATTTCCCCACAACCTACAATCATGTGTAACTGCCTGTCTTTTCATCTATGGCTACTCTACTGGGTGTGAGTAGGTGTGGTTTGGATCTGTGGCTCCCTATGGGCAAGTAGCTTTTCTACATATTTGCCATTTGCTTTTATTATTGAAGAGCATCTACTCAAAGCCTTTATTTTTAATTTTAAATTGTCTTTTTGGATTATTGAGTTGCAGGAATTCTTCATGTCTAAAGAATATGGTGAGTCGGGTGACTCACCCTACAGAGACCCAGAACCCAAAGAGCTGTGAAAGTAGCAGTCTAAAACCAAACACACATCTGAAAACCAAAAAGGTATGCCAAATTTCTTCAAAAATAAAAAACTTTCGTGCCTCAAAGACACCATCCAGAAAGCGAAAAGACAGTCACAGAGCAGGTTGAAATGTTGGTAAGTCCCATGTGTGACAAGAGATGTGTTTACCTAGACACATGTGGATCACCCAGGATGCATGTCAAAGAGTCCATGGAAGGGTCTTCTACTCTAATCCTATTCTACTCTTTTCTCCTCCTGGGCCTCCCTGGGCCTCTCTGCAGAGGCAGGGAGAGGTGGGGTATAGGACTGAACCTAGAGCTTTGCCCACACAGAACAAGTACATAATCACTGAGCTCCATCCTTAGCCCAGTCTCTCTTTAAAAATACTGTGAGATGGTATTTTTCAGACATTTATCCCAAGCGTTTATTTGCGGTGGTAGTGGTGTGGCATGTCATGCATGCAAGAGGACATCTTGCGGGGAGTTAGATGTCCACTAGGAGTGTCCTGGGGCTCTCTTGCCAGCCCCACAGGCCAGCAGGCTTGAAGGCAAGCATTCTTACCTGTTGAAAGATTCTGCTGACACGGATTAAACTTTAAAGAAAAAACCAGGATGAGGCAAGCTCCGCATGGTCAGGAATCTCTGCCACCTTCTCCTCTGACCTATTCCAGGGACTGAGGGGATGCCCACTGCTGCAGCTCACAGGGCTCCTCTTCTGTGAGCTGCCTGGCAATCCCTTCGTCCATTTGTCTAAGTGCTTCTGTGCACTAGTTTGCAGAAACTCTAGGTTTTCAGGGCACACCGCTTTGTAAGTGTGACTACTCTTCTGCTTTGTCACAAGTGCCGGGAACAGAGTAAGCTCAGAGGCCACAGATGGAATGGAACAGAAGTTCCAAATGTTGCCCGAACATCTTCATGTTCTTATCCCTGTGTTTTCAAGTTTGGAGGGAACGGGAGAAATACCTTGGGAAACATCTCATTTAATAACAAAGAAATGGCCCAACTCACCCGGGCAAGCAGTCCCCACAGACAGCGTCGCTGGTGTGTGAGCAGTTGGCCCTCTGAAAGCGATTCACTAGCGCACAGTCCACGCATGGCTTGCACTTCTGGAAGCCCCAGTCCTCCTTGAACCTGTGCGGCCTGCAGGGCACACACTGTGCATCCTCTCCATAGCCGAAGCCACATTCCTGCGGGGATTAGTGGGTAAAAGACAGCTATTCATACTTTGCAGGCTTGAAAAAGAAAAGGCTGCTGGGATAGAGAAGACCCACCAAGGCCCGCCTTCCCCGGCACAAAGGCGGCCCTTTCAGCAAGTTCAAATGTGTCTACCCTGGCTGATAATCTCTCTTATGGCCTGCCCAAGTGTCCTTAGCCATCCACTTTATGCCAGAGGCGGTGAACATGTGCATAAGAAAAGGTCTCCCGGATTCCCACTGGGGCATTAGGGCACTTTCTTCTCCCCTAATTAAGCCAGCCATGTGACTGCTCAGAAGCCGAAGCCAGTGGGCCATTCAGACACTCGTTCACTCACCAAGGCAGAAAATAAGCACAGCACTATCAGCGGTGCAGCTTCAGAAGATAAAGGCCGCTGTGTGAGAGATTTCCTAAGCCTTAAAATGCTGACTGGCTGAACATTTTCTGTCGCCAGAAGGCCTGTTATCTATCTGTTCAAAGAGAACTGAAGTGGTACTAAAGAGTTACCAGCCAGAGCCTGTACTGTGGCTCAGAGGCAGAGAGCCTGCCTAGCATCAGGATGCCCTGTTCAAGCCTTAGTCCTGCAAAGGAAACCAAACACCTAAAGGCCTCAAGTGTCAGGTACACTGCACTGATTGTTTGCTCGTCTCCGGGATGAACGAAATAAAAGGCTCTTTGGCACTCAGATGATTACTTCCACAGATTCAAGAGCAACCTAAGCTATGGCAATCATATAATATGACTGTCATACAGCATAAAACCCAGGCTGCAGTTGTGTATTCAAGACTAGTTAGTTGTTCTGATATAGATATAAATAATTGGCATTGTATGGATTTTGCTTTATTGATACAAGTTTAAGGTCAATTTTGTTATATGTATATATATTTCTGATCTTGATTAAGGTATTGTGATTATGTAGTGCATTTAAAAATGTAATGTATAATTAAAAAATATAGGTTGTTAATGGATAATCATCAATTATAGTCAAGCTTGTAGTCATGTTAGATTTTCTAGATATATAGAGGTATATTTCAGTTAAATAGACATTCTTCATATCTCTCAAAGACTACAGAATATAGCATTTTAAATGTTTTAATAACTTAGGACTTTTCATGACAATGAGACACGTCTACTCCTGGCAGCACCAATCTACTTCAAGAAAAAGATGGGCATCAAAGAGGCTCCTTATGGAGTTAATTAGCCATTTGGGCAAGAAACTGCTCTTGCCTGGACTGTTGCATAAACTAGACACAAAAAACCTACAGAGAGAGGACTGCTGAACTTGCCTAAAGGTAAGATGATCCTTTGGGGTTCCTAATTCATAAAAGAATCTACAAGACATTTTGCAGGATACAGAAAAAGTGACTAAACTGTCTTTAAATTTTCCTGCTTCATGAAAATGTCTGCTAAATACTGTGGGCCTGTAGGCTAAAGATGGATGCCCCAACGGTACAAAAGAACTTTGGGTGACTGTACAGGCAGTGAGATGTCTCTGTCATTTCTAGAGTTTTGAAAGTTGCTTACTTCTTGTTTACTTAGGTAATATTATATCCTTCTAGAGTCTTTGATGGAGTTAAAGAATGGATAGTTATAGTTTTCCTTAGTTACGATAAAAGATAAAATAGATATAAATATTGTAACTGTAATTCTTGCTAGATAACTGTTTTGTTATATGCAATTTTACTATGTTAAAGTAAAAGCCTTTCTTTTTTGTTTAAACAGAAAAGGAAAAATGGTGTGGGAGATCCTTCTTTCTATGTGTTGCTTTCATTGGTAAATAAAAAAACTGCCTTGGCCTTTTAATAGGACAGAGATTAGGTAGGCGGAGTAGACAAAACAAAATACTAAAAAAAAGGTAGTATGACAGACGCCATGTTTCTCCTGCCTGAGACGGACGCTGGTTAGGAATCTTTCCCGGTAAGCCATGACCTCGAGATGACATACAGATTATTAAAAATGGGTTAAACAAATATGTAAGAGTTAGCCAAAGAGAGGTTAAAACTAATGGGCCAGACAGTGTTTTAAATAAATACAGTTTCTGTGTAATTATTTCAGGGGTTAAGCTAGCTGGGCACCAGGAACGTGGCCCGCGCCTCTTACTACAAATTGGCAGTTCTGTGGTAGTGAGACACAATCGCTCCTCTTACTACAGTTGTTCAATGATACATGAGGCTGATGTTGCGGCTGGTCTTCAGTATACGTGAGAATCCTGAAGAAGGTTCTGATGCCAACGAAGGGACGAACTTGCCAGTGCAAGTGACAGCAAGCAAGCAAAGAGCAAAAGCTTCCCTCCTCCATGTCCTTACAGAGGCCGCCAGCAGAAGGTGTGGCTGGGTTAAAGGTGGGTGCGCCCATCTCAAAAGATCTGGATTAAAAGTGGGTCTTCCCACTTTAAAAGATCTAATAAGAAAAAAGCCTTCACAGTTGTACCTAGCCTCTTGGGTTTTTTGTTAATTCCAGATGTAGTCAAGTTGACAACCAAGAATAGCCATCACAAGTCCACCCCTTGTGAACTTGACACACAACCGTATCTCCTTATGGCCTGTATAATTTCCAAATGAAAACAATAACCAGGTCCATAATTACACCTATCACGATATAACTATCCCATGTACAATCACAAATGCATTATATATTTCATCAGGTCGTAATTACACCTAATATGATGTAACTGTTCCTCATAAACCACAAACATGTAATAAACTTTAGGTGGCAATGTCCCTTGAGGGTCATTCTTTTGGCATCTGGAAACTTAAATATGATAACCACTGATATTTTCTTAACTGACATTACATTACATGATAAAGAAATCAAGGGAAGAGCACAAATATCTGTATAAACACATTCCTAGCAAAATATGACAGAAACATTCATGTCAACCATAATCATTAATTCTGCAACTGGTCACGTGGCCTCAGCTGGTGTTTATAACTACTTTCCTCTATTATCCATTCTGTATTTCCTTCACCATCATCAAGTACCTCAACAAATCTTGGTTCTTTTCCTGGGGGAGTGACCCACACCTTCATTCCTGAAGGGTCCATGCTCTTTCTTCATCATCCTACCTGGATTGGTTGTTGTAAGTCTCTCATTGACTTTAATCACAGGACATGGTAGTACCGAGAGGCCCCGAAGGAGCTCCTGCACTCCAGACATAATCTTTCTTACCTCTATTGTAGAGAAGCAATCTGATTTGCCCTTGGTAATCTAGATCAACCACCCCTTTTAACACTGTTATTTCTTTCTTAGCCTGTTGGTTTAAGGGCATCAGAAGCCCAAAGTGGCCAGGGGGAGTCCGAGCTTTAAGCTCAATGGAACGTTTGTTGTGTCTACTGGTGGAAGGGTTCCCTACTCTGGAACCAAAACTTCTAGGGCCAGCAGAACTTAAGGTTGTGGGAACAGGAAGAAAAAAACTTTCCTAGTGGGTGTCTGGGGTGATAGTGAGTGGAACTATTCCCTTTTCCGCTCTTAGATTCCTGGAACCATGGACCCTGGCTATGGAAGAAACCATACCATATATTAGACACTGATCCAAAGTATATACCACCTTCTGGAGGACACTGCCCCAGCCTTCCAGGCTGCTGCCACCCCATTAGTAACTGTGTCTTCAAAAGGCCATTCCATCTTTCTATCAGGCCAGATGCTTCAGGATGGTAGGGAACATGGACTCCATGATTGTAGACCCCACTGTCAGACTTCTCTGGATGTGAAGTGGGGTCCCTGATTAGAAGCGATACTGTGTGGAATACCATGAAAGTGGATAAGGCATTCTATAAGTCCACAGATGGCAGTTTTGTGTCACCAATGAGTTGAAAGTGGTTACTACCTCATGTTCGTTTTGTCCAATCAGCATAATATTGCCAATATATTGAACCAGTGTGATATTTTGTGGAAGAGACAGATGATCAAGATCCCTTCTAACTAAGTCATGACACAGGGCAGGAGAGTTAAGGTATTCCTTGAAGTAAAACTGTGAAGGTCTACTATTGGCCTTGCCAACTGAAAGCAAATGGCTTCTGGTGGTCCTTATGGACAGGTGCTAAGAAAAAGGCATTTGCTAGATCAGTAGCTGCGTGCCATGTAGCAGGAGATGCGTTACTCTGCTCAAGTAAGGACACCACATCTGGTACGGCAGCTACAATTGGAGTCACCTCTTGATTGAGTTTTCAATACTCAACTGCCATTCTCTAGGATCGGTCTTTCTTCTGCACTGGCCAGTTAGAGTTCGAGTCAGATGTGATGGGAACCGCCACCCCTGCATCTTTCAAGTCCTTGATGGTGGCACTGATTTCTACAGTTCCTCCAGGGATGCGATGCTGTTTTTGATTCACTAGCTTCCAATGCAGAGGCAACTCCAAAGACCTCTATTTAACCCTTTCAACCATACTAGCCCTCACTCCACAGGTCAGGGAACCAACATGAGAATTCTGCCAATTTCAAAGTGTATCTTTCCTAATTATTCATTCCAGGACTGGAGAAATAGCCACAGGATGAGTTCAAGGACCACTGAACCTACTGTGAGTCAGAATTTAGCCAAAATTCCATTAATTTTAGTTGGACATGGTGGCACGTGCCTTTAATCCCAGAAAGTCTGATTGTTTCCTTGCCCCAAGTGTACAGCTATCCTTGTAAAAGGCTATAGGTCCCTCTGGGGAAGGCTGGAGAGAGGCTAACAGTAAAACTCTTAGGTATTTTATCGAGGTCCTTTCTCAGGAGAACCTGGCTGTCCCTTCAACCAAGGAGTTCTGGGTCTGCATGCAGGCTCAACTCTCGAAACTGGTTAAAGGCCGAGATTCCCTTTTCCCACAATCCAGTGTGGCCTTTCTTTCATTTATTTGAGAGTTTTTCTGCTTATACAGATCAAACAAAAATGCAGTAGGCTTCTTATCTGTTTCATGCCTGGAAATACCATGAGTCCATACCAGTCAGACCACCAAGAAAGTCACTTTGCCCATTAAGGGTCAGTCTATTATGGGCATTGCTGCCCATCACTAAAACTATGATCAACTTGCCTTTGGCAATTCAGCACTGCCACCTGGCCCCTGATATCTGGGGTCTAATTAAAGCAATTGTATTTAGTTTAATCCAACTGAGCAACATCATCTCCAACACTAAGGTGAGGCACAAGGAAAACGGTGGTGACAAAGCTCTTCAGATGTCCTGGTGTCCCCTCAGGATTCTGCTTCTTATAGGATTAGTGAAGTCCATGTCTTCTGGGCCTTCCCATCATGGAGGATTAGATTTTACCCAGTGTACCCACCCTAGCATCGCAATTTCCCTGGGGCTTAAATCCTTCATCCAAGGGATATCAGGCACCTCTAACAGTAGGTCACCTTTTGATAAACACTTCAGCCAAGCAGTCAAACAAACTTTTGACATCTTTTTTAACTGCAAGCTTCCATATTAAACCTAGAATCTCCACTTAGTGGGCTCATATCAATACATTCAGCCTGATTCAGTTTTATGTTCCTTCTACTATTATCCCAACACCCTTAAAATCCATTCCCACACATATTCCCAAGCCTTCTGCTTCACTGAATTAGCAAACTCATTCCGCTCTTTAGCGCACCTCCCCGTGGACTACACTTTCTATCTCCTCTAGGAGCCTGCTCAGACCTTAGTCTGGGTATACGCCTGGAGGTGACTACTGATGCCTGAGGAACATCGGTATTGTCTTGAGGGGCATTTCCTTTAGGGAAAGTCGCTGTTGGTTTAGCAGACAATGCAGGATTAATTTCCTCAGTCAAAAGTGGAAAAGGCAATATTTCATCATTTGGGGGTGGGGAACATCTCCTGCTGAGGGGAGAGAGACTATGTCCTCAGGTGAGATAAACCCTCTGGAATCTGAGCCTCAGCAGGGTCCTCCCACTCATCTCCACCCCACATCACAGCATCCTGTTCTTTACCAATTAATGCCCTGACTTTAAGGGCTGACACCTTCCAAAGCTGAGATTTGCATTTTCACTGTAATTCAGCCAACCCTATAATGAGGGCTCCGGGTTTGATTGTCTGCAGCTTGAGCTCCGTGGCTGCCGGAGGGAAGAGTCTCCTCCAGTCTAAACACACGTTAGGCTGAGACGGCACATCTGGAGCGGGTCAACTGTATCACTTGAGTTCACTGTCATCCTTCACTGTTTTTTGAGATGCTTGAAGCTGGTTAATCTTTTCACCGACTTCATTCTTTTCCTTTGCCAATTTATCCAGAAATACTAGGAGCAACTAATGATTATCACCATTTTTTCCACACATTGTTAAAAGTTTTATATATGGACTCGCCAAATCCGTTGCCTCTCACCATTAACGAATCAGGACAGTCAAACCCAGTTGTCTCCTTAAGTTTATAAAATAGTTCATACCATGGGCCTTCAATACTGTCTGAGCTTATAGAAGAGGCTTCAGTAAATGGAGAGGCTTCTGGAGCTGTGGGTGTTGGCATATTGGAAAGCTTACTCTGGATATTTAAAAAAATCATCTGTATATTTCTGTTGCTCTAGAACCACTTCTGGTACCAAAATCTGTATTAGTCAGGGTTCTCGAGAGGAACAGAACTTATAGAATGTGTGTGTTTGTGTCTGTGTGTGTGTGTGTGTGTGTGCGTGTGTGTGTGTGTGTGATTTATTAGAGTGGCTTGCAGGCTGTGATCCAACTAGTTCCACAATGGCTGTCTACCAAGAGAAGATCCAAGAATCCAGTAGTTGTCCAGTCCATGAAGCTAGATGTCTCCTCTGATCTTCAGTGTATGGCAGAATCCTAAAGAAGTAGGCTCTAGTGCCAGTGAAGGAACGGATTTGCCAGCAAGAGCAAGAGCAAGCAGGCAGAGAGTGAACACTTTCTTCTTCCAAGTCCTTTATATAGGCTGCCAGTAGATGATGTGGCCCAGATTAAAAGCGGATCCTCCCACTTTAGAAGATCTGGATTAAAAGTGGGGCTTCCCACTTCAAATGATTTAATAAAGGAAAAAGAAATTCCCTTGCAGGTGTGCCCAGCTGCTGGGGTTTTAGTTAAGTACAGATGTTGCTAAATTGATAACCAAGAATAGCTACCACAGCCAGTATGGCAGAGAAGTAGACCTGTGACCCCACAGAGAACATCACCAGCCCACTTGCCACATTGGTTCTCAGGGGAGAATTGCTTCCCAAGGGCACCGATTGCCTGGCCACATACATAAGTGCACTCTGTGACTTTGGTTCTCAAAGTCCAGTTTTCCCGGACTTTGTTGATGTGCTGTGAAAGGGTGAAAATCCAAGGATGTGGTTTATATGGGAAGAATCGGGAGTTGGTGGACTCAGCATGTCCAGCCTGCCAACTATCTGAAACACAATAGTCTCTGGTAACCCCTTAGGAAACTCCTTAAGGAAAATTTGCCTCAAATTTTGAAGCCAGAACATCACTAAAGTGCTTGTTTAGAAAAGAATCACGACTCAGGGCTTTTAGATTTTCAGCACATCTGTTAAGGACTGAATCCAAATGGAAGTGTCTTTGCACAGAATCTCAATACAACCAATAAACTCTTAATTATGATGGGGAAAGCCCTAGCTCTCCTGGGTGCTTACTCCCTGAGAGCCCTAGAAAGTCTAAAGCCACACTCACTCCCACAGAAGGATCACTGCCCTGATGACATTGCCTGAGGGGACAGCACTTTAGAGAAGTGTTGGCCTTATGCAGGGTGACCCAGCTGGTGTTGGAGCTGAGACTCCAGCCTCCACAGGTCACCTGCAGAGACACCACTGTGTCAAAAGCTATATCCCAGGGTAGAGACGGCACACCAAGAACACTGGCCATCAGTGTTAGCAACTGGCACACTGAGAACACGGGACATCAGTGTTAGTGACTTTAAACACAGAACCAGCTTAGGAACTGGGACAATCACAGGGTAGAGACAGCACACTGAGAACATGGGACATCAGTGTTAGTGACTTTAAACACAGAACCAGCTTAGGAACTGAGATGATCACCTTTGCAGAGCACGTTAAAGAAGGCCACAGACGCAGGTGGGATGTCCCAGCAGGGATAAGGTAACATACATCTCTTAGGGCTTCAGCTTCTAATCTATACCCCCAAATGCTGGAATACAGGACCCAGTTTGTGAAAAATCTCCATTTGTTTATATTTGTGTCACCTTTTTTAAAAAATATATAAAACCACTTACTGGCCAAAAAATTAAACCTGAACCAACACCATGGATGGACGGCCTGTGTTATAAGCTAATCATAAAGGACAGGCAAAATCAACCCAGAATTCATCAATTAACACCGTCCCCTTTGCAATAAGCGTCACCTCCCAGAACCTGGTATCCTCTCAGTTACTATGCCTCTTTCAACTGCAATTTTTTTGTGTGTGTGGTTTTAGACAGAGCTTCACTCTGTAGCGCAAACTGGCTTCTGACCGCTCCCTGCCTCGGCTTCCCACAAGGATTATAGTTTGACAATGTATACATCTTGCACACGCTTCGGAGATATTTAGGGAGCGAAATGGTAGAAAATCCATTGGCCTCTCTCATCTCAGGGTTGGAGATTGAACCCAGGACCTCTATAAGCTGAGCAAATGCTCATCACTGAGCTATGTCAACCAACCCCACAATTACTTTTTATTTTTGGAAAGCATCTAGCTAGGCACTCCAGGCTGCCTTTGAACTCACTGTTTCCTTGGAGTCATCCATCACCCCTGGCTCTTACAGTCTCTCTGCCTCCTCTTCTAAGATGACCCCTGAGCCGGAAGGGGAGGGGGATGTTACAGATGTCCCATTTAAGGCTGAGTCCTCCACAACCTCTTATTCTCTGTATGCTGACCAGTTGTGGGTCTCTGTGTTAATGTCCATCTACAGCATGAAGAAACGTATCTGAGGAGAGTTCCAAGACGCACACTGGTTTGTGGGCAGAGCATTGTTACTAGGAGTTACCTTAATACTATGTCCAGTTAGCAGAATACTAGTAATAGATTTTCCTCTGGGGCCTGTAACTTTTCTAACTTCAGGTTCACGGCCAGCTAACAGTGCCAGGGATTTGTTCTATCTCACGGCATAGGCCTTAAATCTGATCAAAGAGTGTTTGGTTGCTCCTGTAACTTCCGTGCCGCTCTTGCATTGGTGGTCATTTCTCTATTGTATCTCACAGGCTAAGATGCTTGCTTACTTTTCTCCTCTGATATCATGCCTAGCACCTTCTGGCAATATGAAAGCTGACCAATGGGCTGAATCCTCCCAGTCAGTACCAAATGTTCTTGATTCAAGTAAGTGCTGTCTTGAGAAAGAGGGTCTTATGGCCAAGTTTTGAAGGGTGAGCATGAGCAACGGTTATGATCTACGATGTTTAGGGTTCGGTGGGAACCAGGTGGCCTACAACTCCAAATCTCCTTGCACTACGATTTTTATTTTCTAACATAGGGTTATCTGCTGTCCCTCCTCTTATGGGGATATTGAAACTCATATATGTGTGTGTATATAATGTATTGTTTTAGGAAGCTTATTCAATAATAAGTTTCTATGACTTTTTCAAAAGGCCTTTAATGTTAGTTTTCCCTCCCCATATTTCCTCCTCTAACCTACCCTCCCAGTCCCCACCGCATTTAATCCTTCTCAATCCACTATTTCCCCCTTTATATCACGACACTTCATTTTCCTTCCTTGAAAACTCCATGTCTTCTTCAAGTTTCCTAGCCTCTCTGGGTATTCCAATTGAAACACGTATATCTGAAAATTCAAAGCTAACATCTGTATAGGAAAGAAAATCTGAGCTGTTTGTCTTTCTGAACCTAGGTTACCTCCCTCCGGATGACTGTTTCTCATGCCATCTGTTAACCTACAAATTTCATTTTTCTTAAAAGTTGAATGATATTTCATTGCATAAATGTATCATATTTTCATTATCCATTTATCAGGAGATAGAAATTTAGGCTGTTTCCAATTTTTATGAATATAACAGCAGTGAACATGAATGAACAAGTGTCTCTGTAGTAGGATGAAGCCGGAATGTAGTGTAGCTAGATCATGTATTAGATCCATTTCTAGTTTTTTGAGGAACCTCTACCCTGATTTCCATAATAGTTGTGCAAGTTTGCACACCCAATAGCAGTGAATAAGTGCTGCCTTCCACCACGCCCAGCAACATCCAGCATTTGTTGTTATTTTGTTGTTGTTCTTATCTACCTGTTCTAACCAACCGGTGTAAGATGAAATGTCAAAGCAGTTTTGATTTGCATTTTTGGAGTGGCTAAGGATGTCAGCTGCTCTCTTCATCTCCAGTGTTTCACCTATATGACGTCCTGAAACAAACATAGACAGCACAAAACGATGCCAAAAACCCCTTGCATGATCTAAAGAATGAACTTACAAGTTAGAATTTCTTTCAAGTTAACAGAGATTTGTCTCCTGGTCAGTCACGGTAATCTGTGATGTTTTGAATTTTTTTTTTATAATTCTACCATTTATAGTTCAGTGCTTGCAAAAGCATCTATCCCCCTTGAAATCAGAACAATCATAAAGATAGGCATTCAGAAGGGATTTCTTTGGACTATGAGGGGTCTTTGCAGGAGGCCATTGTTCAGGCTCTGGAGCTTTGTGTGGGGCTTGTGGCTGTGCTGTGGACAGACTCATGTTTTTGCTGAGCACTTCTGCTGCTCAGAGCACCAGGAGCTTGCAAAGGCTTTCTCTGCCTACAGAGGGGCCTCCCCGACACCGACTCGGGGGATCAAAGAGCTGCACACGTGACTCTCGGGAGCGGGTGCCACATTGTTCACATGAGAAGCTTCTCGTCAAAGGCTCCAGCCAGGGCAGAGCATTTCAAAGTCAGGCTTTGATCCTGGCATCCAGGACTGTGAGACCCGTGTACAAGTTAGAACACAGCAGAGAGGGGACAGACCCGTGTACAAGTTAGAACACAGCACAGAGGGGAGGGGGGAGAGAGAGGCAGAAAGAGGGGAAAGGAAAGGAAGGAGAGAGTGTGTGTGAACTGCAAAGAAGTGGGGCTTCCTTTTTCTTTTCAAGCCAGCATTGAAATGAGAAGCAAGAAGGATGCTTTTTCCTACACTGGCTCCAAAGCTGCATGGACTGGTGTGCCAACTCTGCCACTTGTTGGCCCGGTTATCCTGGGACCTCTGGTCCTCAGTCTTAGAGACGAGAAGAGTGAGCTCTGCTCTACGGGGTTGTTTTGAAGAATAAATGGGAAAACCTATAAAAGCGAAATCAAGCACAGTGGGCACCCACTAAACAAATTATACCGATTGCTGTTATTATTTTGGATTTTCTACAAACCAATAAAGCAACTTTCCTGATTAAAGTTTCATAGCGTATTTGGATGTTGGGGGCAGGAAGGCTGTGAGCTCAGGCCAGCCTGGGCAGTATAGTGAGATTCTGTCTTGTAAAGAGTTTGCCTAGCATGTGCATGACCCTGGGCTCAATCTTCAGGACTGAAAAAAGGGGGGAAGAACAATAATGCTTCATTGAGAAACATGGTTAGGTTACTGAACCCCAACTTTTTCTAGTTTACCTGAAATATACTACTTTCTCCCTAACCCATTTTATGTTGAAAAAAGAAATTACCCTAAAATGCATTACAAGTTTTCTACATTGAAAAAAATTTCCACTATCATTCAGTGGAACTGGGCTTCCCTGCTGAGGCACCTGCAGTGCTGTTTTATGGTGCTGTCTACACTGGCGGCTGTGCTGGGCTGTGCTGGATCCACGGCCCTGCCAGGCAATCCACTATCACTCCTGACTCCTGCTGAGATCATTTCCTCCCCCTCCTCCCACCATGAAGAACCAGGCAAATAATGTAACTGGACACAAAGATCAATAAGAGGGTGGCCATAATAGCAAGTGTCTGTAATTCCAGCACTCAAGAGGTTATGGAAGGGGATGGACATACATAGTAAGACTTTATCTCAGAAAACAATAACTAAACATCAATAGGAGTTTGGAGGGTCTCTTTTTTTTTTAATGGGTTTTTTAACACAGGGAGATCGTTTACACTTTTTTAAAAATTCTGACTACCTAGAATTTGTACCACACAAGCACCATTTTGACCAACGTGTTCATGCTATATGGCTCTTGTGTCATTGTATTTTATAGAAGGAGCATCTTTTGAATATGCGTGTACATGTATGTGTGTGTGCATGCAAGTGTGTATGTGCCGGCATGTGCATATTCCATTCTACACTAAACTTAATTATATAAAAAGGAATCAGGCTGGCTCCGGATCCTCACACTTACCTCTCCTTAATGGGTACCAACTTACTGTGTTTGAACTTACAGATTCCGGTAACAGCAAGAGCCATTTTCACTGGGTTGTGTTTAGGGCAACAAAAACCTATATCCCTGCCAGCTGTTGTGGCGCGCACCTTGAATCCTGGCACTCAGGAGGCAGAGGCCAGAGGATCTCTCTGGAGACCAGCCTCATTTACATAGCAAGTTACAGAGCATCCAAGCCCCCATAGTGAAACCCTATCTTGCAAAAAAAAAAAAAAAAAGAAAGAAAGAAAGAAAGAAGGGAAGGAAGGAAAGCCTACATCCAATATAATTAATAAAATAACATTCATGAACTATATAGTCTCATGAATCATATAGTCTCCTGGGAACTCTATCAACTTACTGGGGAGAATTTTATTTAAAATATATTTTCTTTGAGACTTGTCATTTTCAAAAATAATCTTCGAAAACTTGCCTAATATTATTGCTAAATTCATTTTTAAAAAGCCGTAGTTCATAACAAGCTAACAAACTAATGGTAGCTCAGTGTATAATCCTACACATTGAATTAAGTAGAAACTTTGAGTTAACTGGAAACGGGAATGAAACCAGCGTCTGCTGGGGCAGCCTGGCTGAGCAGTCACACGTCCAAAGCACCATAAACACAGAGCACCGCAATTACTCATAATCCAGGCTGGACGTAAACAGCACATAAACATTAAATTACCTCCAATATACACGTCTGCTTTGATGTTTTTATTTCATTCAGTGAAACCAGGTGCTTAAAATGCCTTGAAGTCTTCTCCACAGAGGTCAAGAAACATCGAGTAAGTGGAAACGAGGTGAACAGGTGACAGCGCCACCCAGCCTCCAACCATCACCATCCTGGCAGGTGCATGACCTGTATCTTTGCACACTCATGCCCCTCCCTAGCTTGGGACTACATCTTTTCCTTTGTAAATTGAAACCTACTACATACAACATCTTAAAAACTTAAACAGTAGGACTGTCTGTCTCAGTCCCTGAAGTCCCATCCCTGCCACACAGGGACACAGCAACGGGTTTGTTCCTGTGTCCAGGCTTGTGCACGGCTCTGCAGCTCTTCACTGCATCACGCTTGGCATGTCTAGGAGAGTGCTCCGTGAGTGACAAGGAGCACCAATGGTGGGGATGCGGGGGTGGGGGTGGGGGTGGGGATGTGCCTGGCTGGTGGGGTTCCCTCACATAGCACCCACAGGGTGGGCACGGAAGGAATTCACTCACACTTGGCTAGTTGCCTGTACACTGATCAGATCATCATCCATCGAATGAAAACAACTTCGAATCTTAGTCCCTATAATGCTTAGCCGGAAGGAAATGATTTCTCTAGCTACACTCTGTTCTACAGCAGGCAGATAAGGGCACAAGCTGTTTTCGGGTTTAGTTTTTGACAAGGTTCCTCTAGGTCAAATGCTTGGCAGGCTCCTCCGAGCAGCGCCCTTGATGGGCCTTGGCTACAAGAGCTAAGCTGTCTAAGGGATCTATCAAGTCTGTTTAATTCAAAGTTCTCCACCGTGTCTGATCAGGCCTCACACCCCGCACCGCTTCTGGGGTGGTTCCTGTTCATTCTGGACGGTCTTACTAAAAATCCTGTCTAGTCAGTTTCACCAAAATCCCCATGATCCTTTTCATTGTTTTCCATCCATTTCCATCCTTCCCCTGCCTTGCTCCTTGCACTCTCTACATTCAGTACAAAACCCTCTCTCCTATGCTGCTCGCACAGTGAAGTCCAATTCCGCTCTGAGGTCCTTCCTTTACTGTGGTGACCCTACACAAACCCTACTTCAGCACTCCACTGTCTAGCTCTGCATGCTCCTTGACGTGTTCCAGGGTGGGAGGGTAGAGAAGAGTGTGCAGGGTTAGTGAAGGGAAGAAGGGGAGGAGGATGAGCCCATCACCTGCCTTGGACTTAGAAATGGATTTCTTTTCTTTTTAAAGAGAGGTTCTCCCATAAATACCAAGGGTCTATTTTTTGGCTTTAAAATGCCCTATCAACTTTTTTTTAAAAATAACGATGTGATGTTGTAAAAGCTTGAAGGAAGTTCCTGACGCGTCCTTAGGTACCCTAGCAGACTGTCCTATCGCTAAGCTTCTCAAGTGAGAAAATATACACCTAGATAAAATAGCCACACAGCCAGGAACCCTTGTGCTCTTCTATTCCCTCCGAAACTGTACAGGAAGCAGCCCTTAATACCAGCTCTCCTCAATTCTTGCAGCCACCATAGCAATGCAGGGAGGTAGACGGGAATGCTTGCTGAACAAACAAATGGATGGGCAAACGCTGTTCAAAGCAGTATTTCCAAAAGATTTCCCTCTGAAAATAAATTCTCAAGAGCAAAACCTGTAAAGGCTGCGGCCAGGGCTCCCCAGTCAACTGGGAGTCTTGGATAATGTGGGTGTGGGAAGGCAGGGAACAGGGCCGGGTGGGATGAGCCTGGAAGACTTCCTTTCAGGTTCCGGATCCAGCCCAGCTGCTTCCACCCCAGTTGGCAGCTCTCTACCCAAGATTCTCAAGCCACACTTGGTGGCTATCCAGTAGCAAGATGACTCAAAGCTGACAGTCCCTAAATCCCTTCTCTTTTTTTCTGCCTTTGCAAAACCAGCACTTAACAAAACACAGGCTGGTGCCACCTACAGAGGAAGAATCATTCCCCAGACCACAGGGGGCTTCCTAGACCCTCTGTGTCCAGGAATGGCTCCCTAGGGCCTCTGGGCCTAACAGCACTATTTATTTGCACAGCCAGTAAGTTATTTGCTTTGGTTCTTTGAACTTTAAAAGTTGAAATGTTAAATTCCAAATTTAAATGGGAAAAATGTTATCCGTGGGGAAAATTAAGGGTATGAAAAATGGAAATGTCAAATTAGGTTTATATGGCTCGTGTTCAGAAATCAGCTTTTTCATTTCCTTTAGTAAAACAACACCAAGGAGCTGTGCAAATCTGTGGTTGGGGACTTTAAAGAAAAATTCCAAGAGGGGACATGCTGCTCTCTGTGGGGCACACTGGCTTACCAGTGCACTGAAGAAGGCAAGGAGTGACTTAAGAGACAGAGGCGAGTCTTTCTGAAATATGGAATTGAAAATTACATTAATTTTTGGTGACTTTACTCATGTGGATGAGAACCATTTTCAAAAATTTGACATCTTTTTAAAACCCAAAGTTGGCCGCTCGCCCTGTGGGGAAAGTGGGTTGTTTACAAGAGTTCCTTTTTTTACATTGACGAAAGTCATCCCAATAATTGGTTAGAAAAGCTTACTTTGAAAACCATGCCAGAGGCTTGAAGCCTGCTTCAAGTGGTTCATGCAAAAACTAGTTTCCTGGTTTACTGCTGTGAGGCGGTCATGTTAAAAGCACATTGCTGGCATTTATTCTCTGGGAGGAGGAGGGGCCAGTGCTGGCGAATTCTAGGCAGTAGGGATTAAAAACTCCAGTGTAGTTACTTTGGGCAAACAGAAGTTCCCCCTCTTCCCCTGTGTCTCAGAACATTGAAAACAAGTTAAGGCCCCATGTGCCTGGCAGGTACCGCCCGAGGGGCCATATGAACAGTCTTTGGGACTTTGACTCTGACTTGGAAAAAAGCATTCTCAACCATATTAGAAACTTCCAAAAGAGAGATCTATAAGGGTGTGTGTGCGTGTGTGTGCGCGTATGTGCGTGTGTGTGTGTGCGTGTGTGTACGTGTGCGTGTGTGTGTTAAGTTCCCCAAACGTCTCCAAATGGCTCAGTTATCTGTCATATATTCTTTTCCAAAATATAGTTACAGGGACTTCATTAAGCTTTGTGACCAAAGGGAACCAGAAGGAGCAGAGAGACTTAGGCTTTTGAGGAGAGGCCTGTGGGAACCAAAGAGAATTAGTGAACTGGGACCGCTCAGCCAGGTGCTGGGAACATCTGGGGTGGGGAATGGATGGAGTTAGAGACTGCAAGCTGGGGGTTCTCATCTGTGAGGTGGGGGCAAGGACAAGGACATTTGTGGAGAGGAAAGACGGGACGCAGGTAGCTGGCAAGGTGGCTCCATCTCTGTGTCATACACGGGTGTCAGAGGGGTGTGCGTTGGAGACATGTTTTAGGATGTGGTCCTCCGTCAGAACTTCTGTGAGACATCTTCTGATTTCTCAGCTGTACCTTGCAATTCATAAAGCGATCTCAAAGGGCTTCACTTAAGTGAAAAATGTTCAAATGAGATAAAACTAAATGTCTATTTTCTCAGGAGCACTAGCTAAACACATGGCAAATGTTCAACAGCCACAGCAACTAGTTGTTCCCAAAGTGAGTGAAAGACGCACAGACCCACTAGACAGCAATCTACTAGGGCGGCATCAGAATGAAAGAGGTCTGAACTCCAGGGAGCTGCACCACCCTGACCCTGGCATATGGTGACTAGCGACGACAACGACAAATCAATCAACTTCTGGGTGACTGTTGTCTATCCCTAAGATGGAAGCAATCATAGTCCTTAGTTAGGAGATGTTGGGGAATATTATTTTAAGGAGTGTTGCTTTTGTTTATGCTGCATTTATATAACCACCTGAAGCTGTGTTACTGTGCCTGTCTAAAACGATGGTCCTAATAAAGAGCTGAATGGCCAATAGTGAGGCGGGAGAAAGGGTAGGTGGGGCTGGCAGGCAGAGAGTAAAAATAGGAGAAACGAGGAGGAAGCAATGAGAGAAGGGAGGAGGACACCAGCGGCCAGCCACCCAGCCACCCAATCACCCAGCCAGCCATGGAGTAAGAGTGAAAGTATGATATACAGAAGTAAGAAAAGAAAAAGGCCCTGAGGCAAAGGGTAGTCGGGATAATTTAAGAAAATTTGGCTAGAAACAGGCCAACGTAAGGCCGAGCATTCATAACTAAGAATAAGCCTCCGTGTGTGAGATTTATTTGGGAGCTGGGTGGTGAGCCCCCCAAAAGCCAAAAGAGTAAAAGATTGCACAAAAAAGGGGTATGCGGTATGAAGATCCTATTATTTAGTACCCAAAAGTCACATGATAACATTTGCCAACCTATTTTGGTCACATCATCTGTCATCACAACTGCAAGGTATCTATTATAGACTAACAAAATTAGACTGGAGAGATGGCTCAGTGGTTAAGGACACTGACTGAAGTTCCAGAGGACCCGGGTTCAGTTCCCAGCACCCACACAGGCACACGGCTCACGGCTGTCTATAACTCCAATCCTCTGGTACCAGGCACACTCATGGGTCACAGACACACATTCAGGCGAAGCATAAAAATAAGTATAGGAAAACATAAACCCAAAAATAAGTAAATAAAATAAGCTAACAAAGCATACATGAAAAACAGTCCATTTGTTAAGAGATGTAAAAAGAACACAATGCAACCTCAACTCTACAGGTTTCATGAGAGGTTCAGATAGCTAAGTTACAGCGGCACAGAAGGGAAATGCCAATCAAAATAGCAGTGCATTGTCAGAGCAGGGATCTCTAAGCAGGCTTTTTGTTGTTGTTGTTTTTCAAGACAGGGTTTCTCTGTCTAACAGCCCTGGCTGTCCTGGAACTCGGGAGGCAGAGGCAAGCAGATCTCTGTGAGTTCCAAGCAGACTTCTTATCTAATGACTGACAGGAGGTGGAAGAGGCTGAGACCCACTGGTCCCATCCAACAGGTGCGCCAAGGCACGCGGCATCCCCAGAACACTGCCCCAGCTGTTGCCAGTGAGCCCCAATTACATATTACTGAGGGTGGACACCTAACCAAGAACAGGTAAGCCTGGACACTTGAGGAAAAACAGAGTCGAATGTCTTACAAAGAAAATAATAACCAGGAGTAATAAAAGCCACAGATGGGAAATGTGCTTGTGCCTGCCTACCTCAAGTTTCTCTGACTTTAGTTTGAAATCACAGATACCTGCTTACAGTGGAAAACACATTATGACCCTGGAGTTTGATGCTTCAAACAGACACCTCATCTTGGAAAAAGGATTGGGGATGTGGCTTAGTAGCGGAGTGCTTGCCTAGGATGTGCAAGGTGCTGAGTCTAATGCACAGCAACACACACACACACACACATGCACACAGACAGCACACGCACACAGACACCACACACACACAGACAGCACACACACACATAACACACAGACACCACACACACACATAACACACAGACACCATACACACACAGATACCACACACACACACTGCACCTAAGTATTAAATTATGTTTGACACAGTGAAATGAATAAATTAAAATAATAAGGTTATTTGGAGGCTTTTCTACCTAGGGAGAATAAACTTTATTTTACTCTTTAAATGAAAGTTTAGGTTTTTTTATTATTAATTTTATACACTGATCAAAAGCCAAGGTTAAAGACTTTATAAAATATATTACTTGTATACAAATTCACTAAGGTTCATACTGTTAGATGGTAAGCATCTTAAAAAAAAATACCCAAGGTGGATAAACTCATTCAACCCCTGGGCAAAAGTACTGTGCTGGGGATGGATGGGGGTGGGGGGTGGGGGGGCAGGCTGGGCAGTAAGGCAATCAAGCTGTACTACCAGGTTTGTCACTCTCAGGGGAACACCACAGGCCATGTTCTAACATGTCTATGTGCTAACGTATCTATGTAGCACCATGCACACCGGAGCACTGTGGGTCTGCTCCCAGGACATTGTGGGTACAGTATGGTTGGGTGGCTGCTTCGAGGCTTAGGGAAAGCTGCGACCTAGGTGTCTTAGCCACTTTTCTGTTGCTATAACAAAACACCATGATGAAAGCAGCTTATAAAAGGCATTTAATTGGGCCTCCGGTTTCAGAGGGTTAGAGTCTAAGGTGGCAGAGCCAAGGCATGGTGGCAGGAACAGGTGAGAGCTCACAAACAGAGGCAGAGAAAGCAGGGGCGATGGCACCAAACTTTTGAAACCTCGAAGCCATCCCCAGTGACATACCTCCTTCAACAAGGCCATGGCTCCTAATCCTTCCCAAACAATTCTCCCAACTGGAGCCCAAGCATTTAAACATATGAACCTACAGGGCCCTTCTCCTCCAAACTGTCACATTGGGGAAAGAGATTCCACAGGAATCTGAAATGCAGAAACTCTCTTTTTGTTGTTATTTCTTATTTTTTTATTTGATTTTTTATTTTTTTAAATAAGTAGGGATTGAACTCAGAGCCTTGTGTATCCTAGGCAAGCACTCTCCCACTGAGACAGATCCGCAGTTCATTTGCTTCTTTAACTTTGTGGTTGTAGGGTCTACATATAAATTTTCATTGCAGATGAAACCATTGATGAATGTGTGTACGTTACCAAAAGACACATCTCTAACAGGCCAAGCACACTTATCAAGTTAGGTAAATACAGAGAGCGCTTGACATCGGTAAAGGGGTGGAAAGCAGAGGTTGCGAAGGGGTCCAGATCTGTGTAGTGAAGAATCCAATGAGCAAGGTGGGAAAATGAGGACCCAAGTAGGCTTCTTGAGTGAGAACAAGGCAGGATGGGAAGGGGGTAGTTTGGGACAGTCAGAGGAACTTGGTTCATTATTCTGAAAGTCGAGGAAAATGGGAGAATGCTATTTACTCATCCACTCATTCAATGAGGCCAAATAATCCTGTATCTCATTCATGGTGGCTGTTCAATACAGAAACAATAGTCTCAAAAAACGGATTGGCGATCATTTTATAAAGACTTCATGCTTTTCTTGTTTGTTTGTTCTTATTTGATACTGTCTTTGAAACAGGAATCTTCTCCTGACTCAGCCTGAGTAGATGGGATTACAGGCGTAGACCAACATGCTCAACCAAGTCTTCATTTTGTTAGTGTTTTAAAACAGTGCTGTGTACATGTTTGAGAGTGGGAAATGAGCATGCGTGTGTAGAGGCCGGAAGTCAGTCTAGTAGATCCTCCTCATATACTCAGGAGCATACTGTCTGAGACAGGGTCCCATTCCAATCCTTGAGCTCACTGATTTGGCTAGACTAGAAATCAGCCGACCCCAGGGATCCTCCTGTCCCTACAGCCCTAGTGCTGGTGTCACAGGTGCACACCACATCACCATGCCAAGAATCTCTTTCTTTAATGTGGTATCCAGGGGATCAAAGCCAGGCCTGATGCTTGTATTCACTGCACTACAAACTGAGTCATTTGTTTGTTTTGATTTTTGGCTTTTGAAGACAGGGCTTCCCTGTGTAACAGCCCTAGCTCTTGTAGACCAGGCTGGCCTCGAACTCACAGAGATCTGCCTGCCTCTGCCACCCGAGTGCTGGGATGAAAGGCGTGTGCCACCACTGCCCGGCTTACGACTTCATTTTTTAAAGACCAGTTGTAGGCTGAGCCATCAGCTGCATCCATTCCCCCATCCCCTCCATAGCCTCTTCCATTCTCAACTTCCTGTGCTTGAACGGTGCATTTCAGACCACTCATTCCGCAACAGCCGCTCTGTGACCTGAAGCGTTTACTTACTTTTCTTGGGGTTCAGTCCTGGTGTTGTACATTTTACAGGTGTGAGCAACTACATACTGACACCCTGTATTCTACCCACTTATCCCCCCTTCCCTGACTTATGTCAAAGGCCAGCCATTTTTGCTATCTCCAAATTGTCACACAGTATGATTTAAGGGTCTCCACATCTTTTCATAGTTTGATATCAGTTTTGGTACAGAATAATATTTCACTGCCCATCCTGGATATCTGTTTTGTGGTGCAGAATAACATTTCATTGACCATCCTTGATATCAGTTTTTGGCAGAATAATATTCCACTGCCCGGATGGTCTGGTCTCTCATTCATCTGCCATAGGATAACTGCATTGCTTCCAGGTCTTGTGGTCCTGAGTAAAGATGCTTCTGTAGTCAGCCCTGGGCAGGCTTTGTGCAGCCACAAGTTCTTTTAACTCCTCTGTTATATTAAGTATATATTATACTTATATATATATTTATATAGTTTTATATATTTTATATAATTTATATTATATTTTATATATTTTAAATATTTCGAATATTAAATATTTAATATATTTAATATTTTAAATATTAAATATTTAACATATAAAATATATAAATATATAAACACATAAAATATATATAAATATATTTATATATACTTAATGTATATTATTAATATCAATATATATTCCTATTAATAAATATTAATAATGTTATATTACGTATATATCATATACTTGATATATTATTAATATTAATAAATTAAGCATATAATATTAATATTAATATTAATAAATTAAGCATATAATATATGCTTAATATATTATTAATATTAATAATATATTAAGTACATAATATATTATATATAATATATAAATTATTATATATAAATATAATAAAATAATATATTAAGCATATAATATATTATATATAATATATATAAATTAAGTATATAATATACTTAATTTATTAATATTAATAATATATTAAGTATATATTATATTAAGTATCGTTGTTCCGGTAGGGTATTCTTTACCAGGTTAATTCCCCCTCCGTGCCTGCTCTACTGGGAGTTTTCATTTTGAATGGGTATTGAATGGTTTTCAAATGGCCACTGATATGAAACATGATTCTTTTCTCTTGGTGTGTTGATGTGATGGATTACACTCACTGAATTTCAAATGCTAAGCCAGCCTTGCATGGCAGGAACAAATCCCACACAGTCATGATACAACCCCTGGTGAGAGATCATCAGGACAAAGTGGAATGTTCTTGGCATGAACTTGTTGAGCTTTCATTGAAGATTTTCATGTCCCATGTTCATGAGAGCTATTGTCTTATCTGACTTTGATAGAAGATGCTGTTAGCCTAACACTCACTGCAAGAGTCTGTGCTGTCTGCTTCTGTGTTATAGAAGAGACTGGGCACCCTCTTCTTAACTGGTAAGCTCGTTCTGGCTTGGCGTAACCATGACAGAGTGGATCTCCTCAGTGGGTAAAGGTCTTCGGAGACCATTTTCTTTCATGTGTTTTGGTAGATTGTGGTTTTCGTGGACTTGGTACATTTTATCTGTGAGATTACAGATGCCAAATCTTTCATGTCCATGATCTGCAGTGACACTCTCCTTCACCTGTGATATTTGTAGTATGTGTCCTATTTCCTAGATCCTCACTTAGCCTGGTTAGAGGATAATCTTTTTTTTTAATCTTTCTGAAGAATCATTTTTTTTGTTAATTTTCCCTTTTGATTTCCTGTTTTCATCCATTTCTCTCCCTCCCCCCCATTCCCCCCACCTTTACCCTTACCCTCCCCATCCTCTCTCCCATTGCTTCTGAGACAGGATAATCAGAGTGAGTAGGCACTGGTCTTTCCATCTCCCCTGTCACTTAGGCTATGGTAATATCCCTCCAGCTTCCCCGAAGTGTGGGTCTTCTCAAGAGTGCATTGCTCTGGCCTCTTTCAGAAAGCACCCCCACACCTTGTTGAAAGAGAGGAATCGCTTTAATCTGTATCATGAGCATCTCCTGGATCCCCTGGAGCTGAAATGGACTGAGCCCACGCTGCTCTGGGCTCCAGAACTCTACATTCTCCTAGTCTCCATCCCAAGGCCTTGGCAATTTGCCAATGATAGTTCCGGCTTCCTGCCCAGGGGGAGGTTGTAAGGCAGGGAGTGCACTATAACTCTTTATCTCTGCCTGACCTCCAGAGATCTCAGAGCCCGCTGATCCTTGAGTTTGTTCAGCTGCAGAGAGGTTCCTGGTCAGTCCAGACATAGACTATGGAATGAGTTTTTTTTTTCTTCTTTTCATTTAAAAAACTTCCAGGTGATTGAAACTTCGCCTTCTGGTCTGATCCTCTAGGTATTTATTTTATATTCTCGATAATCAGGGGATGAAGATAAGAGAATAAAAGTTCAGCAGTGGTCTACTCATCACAGAATCAGTGAAGTGCACTCATCTTTTTTCATGGTGTTAGGCAAAGGCTCTCAGGGGATGGGAGACTCATCTATCTTCCTCCTGGGGGCCTGGGCACTTGACATTGTTTGCTGGCCCTGGACAAAAGGACCTGCTATCGACCCAATAAGGCAGAACCTATATCTGAAATCAACATTGGCACAGCCAAGAGGGACCAAAGCCTTTCTAGTGAGATGCAGTAATTCGCTGTCAGAGAGCTGGAAGCCATTTCCATCCAGATATAAGGTCAGGACTCTGAGAGCCATCACTTACTCAACACAGCAACCAGAAAGAAAAGTCCCCTGCAAGGATGGAACTTGTGGAATGCATAACTCTTTGCTTCCTGCTGCTTGTAGATCATTGATCAACAATCTATGAACGATAAGACTCAGTTTTCCCTAAGAGCACTCTGCAGGGGAGAGGACTTTCCCAAACTCACTTTCAATAAAAACAAGAACCCATTGTCTCTCTCCTAAAGGAAGGCTTTGATGCTTTATTGAGAGCAAAACATTGCACCAATTCCCCACAGCTAGTAACATCTTCAAAAGATAGAAGAATAAAGCAAATGGATGTTTATCTTTGAAGAGGCCAGGAGGAGAAACTGTGAAATATGAACAGCTGTGAGGAGGACTTCTTAATGCGTAGGATTTGAAATGCACATGCGAAAGTTCTCTCGGGACTGCCGGACATTTACAGTGGTAAGATTATAACGCTTACTTCCTTCAATACCCTGGCCTGCCTCATACATCCCTACTCAGAATCTGACTGACCAACTGACCAGCAATGGTACTGTTCACTTTAAGAAAAAGAAGGCCCAGAAAATGGTAGTATTTCTATTTTCCCTATTTCACCCTTAGTTATTTGTGTTTTAACTTTTAAGGTTTAGGTAGAATGTAGGTTCTCTACAATTAATCCCTAAAATATTCTACTAGTGAAATACTAAGTTATATACGTCAATGGTAATTGTCGCATCCTGCTTGTTAGAATCTACTTATTGCAACAGATACAGGGATTAGAAGTATTAACAGGGAATTCTATAATATCTTATAAAAGTAGCAAAATGACCCAAGAATTCTGCCTTGTTACCCAGAGTCTAACTAAAGCAACTACAAGAATTTGGTTTAAATGAATGCTTTGTCAAGCGTAAGTCCATGCATGCACTTGGTATGCACCCCGCACATGTACTTGGTATGTACCTTGGACAACTCCATGCCCGGCCCACACTGCTTGCACAGGACACAATTTCCAGACCGATCCTTGAATTCTTGCTGTCTGCAGTCTCCGGTTTCACACATCGCTTTACATGACTGGAAAAGAGAAATGGTTCCCAAAATGTTATCTGCAGCTCCACGCCTCAGGCTGCTTGCAAGACTGAGAGCAAAAACTGCCTCAGCATGGGGTTCACTTCAGTTTCTGATTTTAGAAGAACTGCTACTTTCTGAATGAGTCCATGGGATAAGTCAACCTGTAAAAAATCCTTCTCAGCCCAGAGAATGTTCACTCATCCCATAGCCAGGGCCCCCTTGTTCTAGACTTAACTACTTTACCGTCTGTTATTTTTCTGGTTATCTCTAACATGATATATGAAGAAGCAACCCAGGGCTTTTACTACCTGAAAATTTCTGAATTAAAACCAACCAACCAAGCAACTAACCAACCTTTTATGATCTTAAAGGAATCTAAACATACACAATGTATACACCGGTGAGACGGATTTAGACCGTCACAAGAACTCCAGGGTGTCAAGATGTAGCCCAGGCTGGCCTCAAACTCCCGACCCTCATGCCTCCTCTCCCCAAGGACTGCCACCTGGTTAGATGAAGAGTCCAGGTGCACTACGTTCACTTGGAGACCCTCTTTAAAACTCCTATCTGACAACCACGAGCTCACACCTCCTGAGGGTGGCAGCAGAGAGGACAAATGGGCAGCTCTGGATTCTTCCAGACAGAAGCGCTGTGTGAACCCGCACTCACATCCTCACTGATTGCCATCCAGCCTTTCCTGGGCCTGAACAGTGTGCTTTAGCTCAGAGCATAGACCTTACGTAGAAAAATTACACCGGGATCAAAAGCAAGGCAATAAGTAATTCCCCCCAATTCATTAGCTTAATTGATTTAGCGACATCTATCTATCTACTAAAAACAAGTTCACGTTATTACTGTCATTCTATAAATACGTGCTTATTTGCCTTTTTCTAACATCTATTTATTTACGTACTTATTTGTGTGTGTATGTAGTGCTCACGCAACAGCACTCGTGTGGAGGTCAGGGGACAATTTGTGGGAGTCCATTCTCTCCCTCCACCATGTGGGTCCCAGGCATCAAACGGAAGTGATCAGGCTTGAAGACGAGTGTTCCTACCCACTGAGCCGTCTCACTGGCCCTTATTTATTGATGGACAATGTTCTATTGAAAAACTTAGTATCGGGCTGGGAATGAGAACTGCTTGCCTAGCATGAATGAAGTCCTGGGTTCCGATGGGAGAAGCTTTGTTAACCAATCACCTCTAAGAAGTGGAACCTAATTAAGGCGTGGCTACCTGGAGCCCAGGAAGAAAAACTGGGGCGGATCAGGTGCTCACTCTCGCTGGGTGAGTTTCCCCTTATAATAAGTAAAAATATAATTGTTTATCTTCAAGCTGGCCTGGTTATTTCACGAATCGAGTTAACATTTACAGGGTTCAGTCCCTAGCACTGAACAACCCTATGTGGTAGGGTGAATGCATGTGACGGGAACGTTGGAGAAGTGCAGGGAGGAGGATCAGAAGTTCAAGGTCATCCTTGGCTAAAGAGTTCTAGACCAAGCCGGGGGTGGGGGGTAGGGGTAGGGTGGGGGGTGGAGGGATGGGGGTGGGGAGGTGGGGAGTGGGGGTGGCAAACACCTTTAATCCCAGCACTTGGGAGGTAGAGGCAGGCGGATCTCTGTGAGTTCGAGGCCAGCCTGGTCTACAAGAGCTAGTTCCAGGACAGGCTCCAAAGCCACAGAGAAACCCTGTCTCAAAAAACCAAAGAGTTCAAGACCAACTTGAGCTACATAACGTCTTTCATAGTAACATAAAATCATGTGTCTATATTAAAAAAAAAAACGAAAATAGAAGTGAATTTGTTTAAAGTATTAAGGGACAAATGGGAGGGAGGGAGGGAGGGAGGGAGTCAAGAAGAGGGAGGGCGGAGAGGAGGGTGACTTCAACCTGTACAAAAGTTGAAAAAAAAACTTGGTAAAAATTTAAAAAATACACTTATAAGGTTATCTTAAAATGAGAACATAGCTCAGATGGTGGAGGGTTCAGTTAGCATTCGCGAAGACCCAAGCTTGATCCCCAACACCATTTAATATGGGTGTGGCCGTCTGTGCTGGCAAACCAAGCACCCTGGCAGGAAGACCAGCTCAAGGCCATTGATTCTCAGCTGTGTAGCAAGTTCAAGGTCATCACAGCAACTGGAGACCCTATCTATGAATAACAAAAACAACAATTACCTGCTGAGATGTAAGAAGGCGGGAAACTTCTTTTTTTTAGTTATTATTTACTGACTGAGAAGTTCTCAGGATGAACATTTGTGAAGTCATACACAGAGCAGCCTTGTTAACGGTGTCTCAGAAGACCACTGGCTCAGCCTTTTACCCTAAGCAGGGATGCCCTCATTAACTTAGTTGAGGACCATTTTGCTGCTCTAAGTTAAAGCTAAAAATCTTTAGAGATTCTGTGAGGACAGCTTCCACCGTTACATCTACATGTCATCCACATCATAATGACCACAGTGCCGGAAGCGAGAGCTCCCATCATGTCTGCCAATGCTTTCAGTCAAAGCCTCCACCTCCAGGCCAGTGGGAAGGAGAATCCATGGGAGGCTCAGAACTAGAAAGTACTCTGTGCGTAGAGGTCTAAAAGACCTTTTTCCTACCTTCCATAGCTCCAGACAGAAGTTTCCCTTTGCCCCAGATCAATGTAATCTCCTTGAGGAAGAAATTCTACCTCTGTCCCAGGCCATTTACTCAGTGTTGGACAACTGTAAGGCCAGAAGAGAGGTTTCCTCATGGCTACAAAGCCTCCTCACAGACTCAGGCTCCAGGCTGACTTACACTGACTTCACCTTCTAAGACCTTGGGTACTGTCTCCAAGGTTAACAACTCTCTCTATAGTTGTAGGTCCTTATTATATCACAGATTAAATAAATGTCGATTCTACCGGATACCTCCACAGGCCATGGGTCACACTTTTAAAACCACTAAAAAGTCTGTCTTTAACACTCTTGGACCTCACGATACCACATCAAATAGCTTTCACTTGTTCTGGACTGGAGATGTAGTTCAGTGGTACAATAACGTGCCTAGCATGCACAAAGCCCTGAATTCAATCCCACAAAACAACAACCAACTATTCCAACTTCTTCAGTAACTGTAGACCCTGGAAATCAGCTGAGACTTTATGGTCTTCTTAGTGTCTAAGCCAGGGCTTCTCAACCTGTAGGTCGCAACCTTTTGGGGGGGGCTAAAAGACCCTTTTACAGGGGTCAAATATTAGATACCCTACCCATCAGATATTTATATTACCATTCATAACAGTAGCAAAATTATGCTTATAAAGTAGTAACAAAAATAATTTTATGGTTGGAGGGTTAGCACAACGAGGAACTTGAGTAAAGAGTCTCAGCATGAGGGTTGAGAACCACTGCCCTAGGGTGTATTATGATAGAACTACGCTTATAAACCCAAAATAATGTCATTTTCCTAATGTAACACGAGGAGTGACATGCAACTAACTTTATGACTCTACCTAGATTTAAATGACATAATTTCAACACCTGTGACAAACTTCCTGGCTCAACAGCACTACCTAAATACAAAAGAGAGCAGGCATAATTAGAAAAAAAATTAAAAAACAATGATTTCATAAATAGAAAAGTCTTGGTAGTATTTATTTCTTGTTTGTTTTGAGAAAGGCTCTTGCTACACAGCCCAGGCTGGTCTCGAACCTGCAATCTTCCTGCCTCGCCCTCGAGGGCTGGGATTTCGGCACTTATAATCCTGAGATATGAATTCTTTCTTCATATTCCTATGGAAGAAAGAAGAGTGTACTTACCAGATAGCCTAGGACAAGCATGGTGACGAGGAGCACTGTCCCTTGCTCGAGCAGGACCCTTGAAGCCATGGCTCTCATCAGATGTGTTTATCCCTGAGGACAAGACAAGGAGAAGAAGACATGGTTAGCACTCAGAGTCTTAGGGAGCACTCTCACACATTGATATGACCACCATTTTCCCTAATACAAGGCACTGAATATTATGTATTTTTTAAAAGAACCATTTTATGTATGTATGTATGTGTTTCCTGCATGAATAGGGCCAACAGGGTAATAACAGTAACAAAACATTTCGAAGCACCAGTGTGTCTCTAGCATGCTAATTTGCTTACTCCAGAGACCTTCTAGAGCAGTGGTTCTCAACCTTCCTAATGCCACGACCCTTTCATACAGTTCCTCATGTCGTGGTGACCCCCCCAACCATAAAGTTATTTCATTGCTATCTCCTAACTGTAATTTTACTGCTGTTATGAACTATAATGTAAATATCTGTATTTTTCAACGGCCTTAGGCGATCCCCATGAAACGGCTGTTCGATGTCGTTCAACCCTTAAAGGGGTTCAGACCTCCAGGTTGAGAACCACTGTTCTCAACCATCAATACCATCATTTTTCAGAGATGGGAAATGACACACGGGGAGGGTTAAGGAGATGAATTGCACTCCCCTAAGTATATACCACAGGTCCTGAGATGTGAAAATGTGTGCTTCTTTAAAAGTTAATAAGGTATAATTAGTAGCTGGGCATGGGGTGCACACCTTTAATCCCAGTATTTGGGAAGCAGAGGCAGGTGAATCTCTGTGAGTTTGAGGCCAGCCTGGTCTACTATATAGTGAGTTCAAGGACAGTTGGAACTACAAAGCAACACCCTGTCTTGAAAACACTAAAAAAGCCAGGCGGTGGTGGCACACATCTTTAATCCCTGCACTTGGGAGACAGAGGCAGAGGCAGGGGTATGTCTGTGAGTTCGAGGCCAGCCTGGTCTACAAGAGCTAGTTCTAGGACAGGTTTCAAAGCTTCAAAGAAACACTGTCTCAAAAAACCAAAAAACAAAAAATAAAAATAAATAAATACTATAGAAGAAGAAAAAGAAAAGTGTGTGATTTATTTGGTATTACAAACTAACACATAAAAGCAAGTACAGGCTGAGCATCCCTTACATGAAATGCTAGGACCAGAAGAGTTTGAGATACCAGATGTTCTCTGACTCTGGGATACTGGTGCATACAGCATGCGATATATCATGCTGGGCATGAGGACCAAGTCAACTCAAACTTCATTTGCTTCATGTACAACTTAAATGTGTAGCCTGACGGTGACTTTACAGGAAGGTTTTAATGATAGTGTGTTGTTAGAGAGAGTCTCCACTGGGTGGAATCCCCACTTGTATCCCCAGCTTGCTGGCGTGAAAAACAATTCAAACTTCCAACCTGCAAAAGCAAAGCCCATAGACCAAATGAGAGAAAAAGAGATGGATGGATGGCCTGAGTCAGTGACGGTCACCATCAACAGAAGGCTCTCTGGGGACACTGTGTGAGTCCTGAGGAACACCGACAGAGTGTAGAAACCCAGGGCTATTGAGATGGCTCAGCCAGCAGGTTGGTTTTTGAGATTGGCTAAACAGTGAGTCCCACAGATCCTCCCATCACCATGGTGTCTGGCTTTTTGAGTGGATGTTCTCATTAAACCATCTCCCCCCAACCGTAAAGTTTTTGTTTTTTTATTTATTTTTGAGATAAGGCTGTGCTAAATTGTCCCTGGCAGGTCTTGAATTCATCTCCTGTTGCCTCAGTCTCCCAAATGGTTGGGATTAGAGGTCTGCTTCAACCACGCCCAGTTCAGGATAAACTTCAATCAATGGCGGCCACGGCTCCTGGTCCCATTGCTAACAGGGAGCATCACAAGGCGGCTGTGTGAACAAGAACAAGCCCCTTGGCCTGTGGGGAACAAGCCTCCTGCAAGCCAAGCATCCCAGCAGGATGGGGAGCCCTCCAGCACAGTGGAGAGGTCACTGATCCAGGGCGCTTCTGGAGCAGGAGAACTGCTATCAAGTATTAGCAACTCCTGCCCACCATGTTATGGTGCTTAAAAAAATTTTTTTTACATCTTTGAGACTCTCATACATGTATGAAATGCATTTTGATCATTTTTCCACCCCACTCCTCCTAACTCCTCCCAGATCCACTCCCACTCCCCACCTCTCCCAACTTTGTGTCTTTTTAAAAATAAAAGTAATCCACTGTGTCTAATTTGTGCTGCTCATGCGCCAGTGGCTGTGAAGCCACCCACTGGACAGTGGACCGACCCTCAAAGAAAACCAGCTCTCCCTCCCCAAGAAGTCCTCAGCTGGCAATAACTCCTTGGTTAGAGTGGGGGCTATGAGGCCCGCCCCATGCTGGAATGTTGAATGGCGTGATCCGCGGGCAGGTCTTGCACAGGCTAGCCCTGCTGCTGTGAGCTCACTAGTATGGCAGTCCCGCCATTTCCAGAAGACACTTTTCACCCCAGTTCCCACCTCCGGCTCTTATAGCTTTCCTATTCTGTCTTCCTTGATGGTCTCCGGGCCTTGTGGGAACGTATGTGATACAGATGTCCCAAATGTGGCTGGAAACTCCATAGAGTTCTCTATACTTCGACCAGAGACTTAACTATTTCTGTGTTAACTGCCATCTACTGCACAAAGAGACTTCACCAATGAGGTCTGAGGGCTGTACTGATCTATAGATACAGAGATATGGGTTTGTAGGGCTGTATCACATCCATAGTGATAGTTATCTCTCATTCCGCTCCCTTCTCTGCCTAACCTGAATCTATCTCTCCGCCTAAACATCCTTCCCCTTTCCTCTTCATTTTACTTATGTGTGACTATCCCCCTCCCTTATATCATGACATTTTTATTGAGTATCAAGTTACCTTACATGGGACAACTGTCCCTGAAGGCTCGTCCCCTGCCAGACCACGGTGGGACATCACAGTGCGGCCAGTGGAGAACAAGAACTAGTTTGAATTAAGCTTGTACAAGGCCAAGAACCGTGTTTATAAAAAGCACACTCCTCCTTCCTTGCTTTTAAGTAGGTATCTATCTCCATATCATGGGAGAGCAAGCAAAAGGTTAAAAGTCAAAACCAGTATAATTGATGGAAACCAAATCAAATTCCTGTCTGGTGACCCCACATGGGGTCTTAGACAGACAGCCATGTCACTGCAGCCTTGAGACTTGTGTGGCTGCATCCAATGACCTTGTCCATTGGGGAAAGTAGAATTGCTTCAACACAGCTGCTGACAGGTATGTAAGAAACCAGCAAATTTAATCAATTTTCTACTTGCTCAGCCCAGTTTTAATGAAGAGTCATGGGTGCCTTGGGTGGGGACGGTTCTAACATGGTACATCTGGAAGTAGCTCACAGCTCAGTAAGCATCACTGTCTTCTACATGCCTTCCCTATCCTGGCCAAGGAGCACTTTAGAGACCAGCAGTTTCACTGGTGGAGTGTTATGAGTGTGACCATGAACTTCCGGGAAAAAATGAGATTCCTTATGAAATTATTTGGCATTCATCAAAAAGAAAAATGAAATGAAATAACTAGTGTTAATAATATTTAAAATAAAACAAAATCAAGGCAATAAAAAGGTCATTTGTGAGATTGTTTTAAAACTTAAGCATTCAGGGTTCGGCTCAAAGACAGATAATAAGCATTTGTGTTTCAGGGTTCTATGTATCTCACATTAACTCATCAAGGCCCAGAAATACAAATTACTGTTTCTGCATAATAGTCTGTAAGTCTGAAGATTCTGTAGTTTATCAAAATGTGAAAACACCATCTAACCACCCAGCATCCATGTCTACAGAACAGGTACAGAGAAACTGCCCCTAATCACCAAGCAGAACTAGGCCAGAACGTGGAGATACAGGAATCCAAAGTGCAGGGCTGGCCACATCTCGCCAGCTGCACTGCAGAGGCTCTTACAAATGAAGTCACTCAGCCTGCTCATTTGCGTGAATGGGTACTAGTGCAGATGTGTCCCAACTGGCCTAGCTTGGCAGGGACAGAAACTTAACAGGTGCTGGAGATACACAACCCTGGCGCTCGTTGAAAATAAATTAAAAAAAAAAAAACCAAAAAACTGTGCTGTGAGTACATGGCAAAGGGGCCTTGGAGGCAGCAGCTTAGGAAAGCAATGCTCAGGGGACTCTAAATTGGCTAGGCTGGGCAGACCTGTAGAGCAGTCCCTAAATAACATCTGCCCCAGCTCAACTGTCAACAGTCTGGAACCCCGTGAATGTAATCTGGGTACTTTGGCATGATGTACCCTGGGCTGAACCTCCCAGCATTCATAATTGCTTACTTCTCTTCCCTGTCTCTGGCAAACATTTTCTTTAGCCAAGGCAATGCCTCTGTGTGTGTGTGTGTGTGTGTGTGTGTGTGTGTGTGTGTGTGTGTGTGTGTAATTATATGTATTCATTCTTTATGTATATGAGTGTTTTGTACTCATGGATGTGTACCATGCATGTTCCTGTTGCCTCCTGATCCTGGAGTTATAAGCAGTTACAAGAGCTGCCATGTGGGTACTGGAACCTGAATTCAGATCCTCTGCAAGAGCAACAAATACTTTTAACTGCTGAGGCATCTCTCCAGATCCAATGCTTGGGTTTTTAAAAACAATTTCCAGTGTTATGAAGGTCACCGTTGGAACATTAGCCAATCCATCAGCCTTGAGTCCATACCGAGGTGAGCCGATCCAGAGCCAAGCACGGGTAGTCCGTCACGTGTGAGAACACATGTTTTCTCATCTCCTCTTTCTACTGTGTGCCTGACCTCCCTTCTCATAGCCCATCACCTACCAGCCATGTGTGTTTGCGCCCAGTCAGGGCCTGGAGACTCAATGGCCAGGACATCAATTTCAGTCCAGAATTGTAACTCACATAAAGTGTGTACCTGATCTATGCTACATGAAGAATAAATTAGGGATAATATTTTGTTATTGTTGTTGTTTTGTTTGTTTGTTTATGGAGACAGAGTTTCTCTATGTAGCCTGGCCATCCCAACCTCAAAGATTCTCCTGCCTCTGCCTCCCAAGTACTGAGATTAAAGGAGTGCGTGTTCCGCCACCACCTGGTGAGATAATAGTTTATCTCTCAGAGTTGTAAAGGATGAAATAGCGTAAGTGAAAAATACATGCCAAGATAACATAAGACCGAAATATAAGTGACTGGAGGAGGACAAACTCCAGGTAAAGAAACTCATTCTTGGGCGCAGGGCTCAGATTTTGGCAAATTTCAGATGCTGGATTTATGGGCCAGGGATGATCAACTTCAGGCAGCGACCGTCTTTAAGAAGGGGAAGCTGTTAGTTATATCCTAGCCTAAGCAAGAAGTAGCATCTGAGAACCATCTGCATACTGAATCAGGTAAATTCTCAAAGTGTATGCCTCTAGGGATGCTTAGAATAATCTGCATAATCTTTGACAGAATGAATCATTGGCTTTCTCTATTCTTCCATCTCTCTGCTTTATTTTATTTTACTTTTGGTTTTTGAGGTTGAGTGTCACTGTGTAGGCTAAACTCACAGCAAACCTCCTGCCTCATCGTCCCTATTGCAGAACGTATAAGCACAAGCCACCAAACTCAGCCCCTATTTGTCTGGCTCTCGAAAACTACTCCTTAACCCTCAGATAAAGTGAGTGGAACAGGTAAGCTTTCATCTAACAAAACCATACTAACGTTACGTAGCAAAGCAGGGTTCAACTCATGAATTTTTCTATATATATGCATATATAGAAAATAAGATATATAAGAATAAATAAGAAATGCATATATAGAAAATATGCAATAAGATAGAACATTCAAGAAATGGGAGGAGACGAAAGCAAATCCACAAACTTACTGCTTATAAAAATCGCCATGGAAACGAAGCCCAGGCGATAAATGCAAATGCTTACAATGGAGCAGGGGCTTAGAAATACTGCTAGTCCCACACGCTAGCAGAAGAAAACACAGCAATTTAGGACACCATTTTCAAGCAGGACAATAAGCCTCAGCCTGTGGCTATTCTGAATCTCACCCTAACTTCCCTGTATTCAGAAAATCCTCATTGCAAGGGAGCTGGCATCCCTGGCAGCCTAGGAGGACGCTTGCAGAGATGTGCAAAGTTGAGAGAGTGTGCACACTGGAAGGGAAGTGATTTCTCTTCCAAATAAAAAATGTTTGCGACAAAAAACTCTACAAAACGTTAAGATTTTCTGCTGCCAACTACAACAATTCAAATTCTCCAAAGTTCAAAATCAACAAGGGCCACTGTCAGGCTTCTAGCTGTTTGCTTTGTTTTAAAAGAACTTAACCCACGGCAGGGTTTTTCTCAGATGAATTCTTTTTTTATTTCTTGAGTTGTAAACTCAATCATGCTTGCTCTAGGGAGATGTCAGGATTCCCAAAATGTTCACTCAATAAATGCACCAATAATAAATGGTGTACTTTTTCTGAAATTTATCGACTGTTTATCCTAAGATACAAGTAGAACAATCACGGCATCATTGGCCACAAGTGCTCAAACACAGTTGCTCCAGGACTGTGCACAGCCATCCCTACGCCACAGCTGTTTAAATTTTTATTTTGGAAGAAAGCATGGGTTGATTCCAGAAAGGTCTTTATACCATTTGGAGCCCTCCTTCAGAGGCTGGCTCCGTTCATTCAGAATTTCCTCGTGAGGTCCCTCCAAACTTCTTTTCTTTTATTTTTTTTTTATGAGAAGCTCAATAATCACAGCCTCATATAATTGCTGACTTGATGGATGATTCTTCTTTTCAAACCCTGAGTTTTAAGCCTATAGTTTAAAAAGTCTATGCTTTGTAATGTGTGGACTAGAAGATAGCCCAGCTCTGTTTAAACATCGTACGTTCAAATGTAAACACTTTCAACAAATAAAGTATGATGAATGAACTCAATGCTTAGCCTGCTCACCAGAGGCAATTCTGTCTGTATTGCCTTGTTTGTCTTTTCCTCCGGCTGGAGTTTCCTTCATGAAGCCTATGGACATCCACTAGTCACCTGCTGCGGGCCACAAGTACTTAACTGTTCTGTGGCCTCTGCCCACTTGCTGGCAGCTGCTGACTCATTCATTTGGAGTGTCTGCTTAGCCCAGAAGGACATTCTTAGTCAGCTGGGTTCAGCACTGGAGGAACTTGACGGTTTTCAAGACTGATTTGTCAGATTTAAAACCATTTGGAATTCTGTGATTGAAGATGCACGGAGCTTTCCGGCTGTGCCGTGGCTAAGTGTAGGATGGAACTGGTCTAGAGGATTGAACTAATGTGAACCTGGGCTCACAGATATAAATAAATAAATTACACTAATGTACTAAGGAGGACATGCAAAGTCACACACCGGTCAAAACTCATTCTTTGTCTTTGTGCTTACAGTTCATTTGAACTCTCAAATATACATGAATTAAGCTCTGAATCATTTCATCATCTGCATTAATTTTCTGGGCTTTTGGGAGGGCTTTAAAAACTCTTTTTAGAGACTAAAAAGATGACTCAGCAGTGGTTAAGAGTACTTAAGAGCACTGGTTGCTCTTCTGGGGGACCAGGGTTCAATTCCCAGCACCCATATGGCAGCTCTCAACCATCTGTAACTCCAGTCCCAGGGTATCTGACACCATTTCCTGACATTTGCAGGTACTACAATATGCACTTGCTACACTGACATACATGCAAGCAAAACACCCATACAGCCATACATAAAATAAAAATAAAGGTTAAAGAAACTTTTAAACATTTTTTATAGGAGTCTGGGAGATGGCTCGGTAGGTAAGAGTGCTTGCTCTGCCAACACGAGGACCTGAGTTCAGATTCCTAGCACCCACATTAAAAACAAAAAAAAAAAAAAAAAAAAACAAGGTGTGACCACAAGTCCCTGTAACCCAGTGTGGGGATTGGAGACGGTGGATCACAGCTGTCTGGTAGTTTGCTTGAAAAAACAATCTTCCGGTTCAGTGAGAGGTCATGTCTCAAGGGAATAAAGTAAATGGTAATAAAGATATTCAACTGTCTTCTGGCCTCCGCAAGTCTACACGGAGACACACACACACACACACACACACACACACTACTTGCACATTAGCAATCTGCCCCATACAAGTCCACTGGGAAAGGCACTTCATACTGTGGTTACTGCCATCTCCAGTGCGTAAGAGTTCGTATCTGTTGGCTTCAGATTAAAATCCAGCCTGGACTCACCATTAGTCACTCCCACCAAAGAAACAATTTCTACAATTGTCCAGAACATATTAGCATACCATCTCATGAGCTAACATCTACCATGGAAAAGAAAATTCTAAAGTCAATAAAGTCATGGAGCCCTGATAATAAAGTAGACGTCATAAGACATTTTCATTGATTAAAAAGAACTTGCAGAGCTTATGATAAGGCATTAATGCTAAGACAATATTTTCACAACACACTTTTATATCTTATGTTCCTTTCACACCAACTCAACATGCAAAGTTTTGTTTTTGTTACCCATACCTCCGAATCCTTCAAAACTGTCTTCTACATTTAGTACTTAATTCTTCACCCCTCTAGATACATGTCTTCCTCCGCAGAAAATATCCCGAGCAAATCCTGAACTAATGTAATATAATCCTCCCTGTGCATGCAAGAAGTTAATCATAAAATGACAACACAAAAATAAATTCTTGCTTACATAAGCTGTGTCTAACAATACCCATTTCCTGTGTGTATAAATTGCCTTGTCAAAGGACATGTCGCTGAAGTAAAAAAAAAAAATCGTATCTTCAGAAATAAATTGAATTAAACTGTTTCGTTTAGAGAAATACCCAACAGTGTTTATAGTTTTGTTTACCAACTGAGACCTAGGCTTAGTGGTTAGTTTACTACTATTAAAA
Source organism: Ondatra zibethicus (assembly GCA_004026605.1). Lineage (NCBI taxonomy): Eukaryota > Metazoa > Chordata > Mammalia > Rodentia > Cricetidae > Ondatra > Ondatra zibethicus. The sequence continues at coordinate 132,203 of PVIU01000819.1, forward strand.
CTGATAATAGGTTTTGGATGCCGCCAAACCTGAGACTACATCTGGTAACCCCAGTACTCAGAACTCGGAAGGCAGGAGGATTCAGTTCAAGACCAGCCTGAGCAACAGAAGTTTGGAGCCAGGCTGAGCTACATGAAGAGACCCCTGAAATAACAGAATATAATGTATCTAACTCATAGTTCAAGAAACGGCAAGGGGGCGCTGACAAGCCCGTGAGAGCTGGCTCCTCTCCTCCAATCCATGGCATGCTCTGCTCATATGTACTAGCAACTCCGGCATTCAATCCTTTTTGCACGGAATGAGAATGATTCTGGGCTACAGATGGATCTTCTAAATGTTCCCCTTCGGCCCTCTCCACCCCCCCCCGCAGTTGCGCAGTAGGGCGTGGGCGCCAGCTGGGGGCTCCGGGTGCCTTCCCAGGGACGCTGGAAAAGTGAGAGGGTGGGTGGGCTAGGCGCGATCTGCACACGCACGCACATGTGCCTTACAGACACATCCTTCACGGACTAGACCCTAGCTAAGTCCTGTCACTCATGCTTTCGCCGCCCAAATGACTTGGCTATCCTGGGTGCTTCTCCCGGCACGTGCGCCTCGGCTGGGCTGCGAGCCCTCCTGCCTCAGGCATCCACCTCCTCTCGGCTCGGATCCCCCAGGCCAGCTGGGCCCCGCAGCGTTGCAGTCCCGTTGCAGAGGCACCTACCTTTCCCTTGTCCTGCCCAGCTGCGCCCGACTGCAGTCCGAGGCTAGGGCGGTGCGAGGTGCGGAGGCTAGGCTGCACCGGGATCCAGGGCAGCCCTGCCGCCACTCCGCTCAGTAGCCCGGCAACCGCTGCTGCCGGAACCCGCCCCGCCCCTGCTCGCTGGGAGCCCCGCCCCCGGATTCCGCTCTCCTCCCAGAATCTCTTCCCGCCCCTAGTTAGTCCCCGTGGTGCTAAGAGCCTAACCCAGGTACCTCACTACACTCCCGGCCCAAACCTAGCCACACCCACTGACGACGCCCAGCTTCTAATCTGTCACCATGCCCACCCCTCCAGTCCTAGACAACCCTTGGGTCTCACCGGCCCCACAGTTATGGCCGGGCATGCCCTGGCTCTCCCAACCCCTGCCCTGGGCTCTAGTTTTGGGTTCTCTCGCATCAGGCTGCCTAGACCAGTGGATGCAGGATGAACAGGGGAAGACTGAGTAGAGGAACCAAGACCATCAGGTTTCTTAGGAGCAGGAAGAAGCCTTCCTTTCACCTCTAGGCATTATTTGCCCAGGATCTCTGTACTTTTCCCTTGCTGGATCACATCCCACCCAGAGCCTGTTTCTTCACAGGAAGGAGGGGCCAGAGAAGATGACGGCTAGATCTACAGTTGTGACTCCTCAGCTTGGGTCACGGAAGACTGTGAGGACTCAGCTCACATAACAGGACCAGCTAACTGCATGATAACCTCCAGGAGCTGGGCCTGGGGTGCCAGACTGCCAAGGCCTACTCCTCCTCCTTGTTCAGGAGCCTGGTCCAGGGGCTAACATCACCATTAAACCTGAACCACTGGCCATGGGAAGGGGACATAGCAGAAGGAAGGTCCAGGTTCAGTGGCTTCCACGTGCTGTGTGACGAGGTAATGTTTATAATTCTGAGCCTTAGTTTGAGCATTTAGGAAGAAGGGGCAAGCAGTACCCAGTTTATATTAAAATAGCTCTGTGCTCTGCTACAGGAATGTGAGCCACCACTTCCCTGCGTGTTCAGTGATTGGTTCAGTGCGTTACGCCCTTCAAATCCAAGGAACCCTGCATGACTTTAACGCAGTTTTCTTTGCAGATCTGACCTTCCCTAAGTCAACCGTGCTTCTCTTGGTATGGAATTTGCTTCTTAGAACCTCATTGGCTATCTTGCTGAGTGAATGTAAAAGTGAATAGCTCTTATCATTTATCTCCCAAAACACAGCTTGTGACCCCACACTGCAAACAATGTGGTGGAGTACTAGGTACCCGTGAAGAAAACCTTACCTCTCCTAAGCATCAACTTTAAAGGTGGAAACTTTGAATGTAACACACCCGGAACATAAATCCCAGGAACGATTTATTTGTAAGTGGTTTACAGCGAACGTGCTTGAGTTTATTTGAACGTCAAGGCAAGGGTACTTGTCTCTGACCTGTGCATCACTAACACTCTTGAACACCCTGCTAAGGTGGTGAAGCCATCCACACAGTGTTTCTTTCCCCCAGCACACCTCCATCTCTTGAGGGTGCGTCTTACCTTCTTGATAGCCCAGAGCCTCACAGAGTATAGTCAGGTCATCCTTACCAAACTAAACCTCTGCTTCCTCCTTTGCAAGATCTCTGGCACTCACTATTCTTGTTCCTTTATCTCCTGCTACCACCTCCTCCACAGCACCATGTCTCCGCCCCCACCCCAACTCCCCCAGAATACGGGCCACCCCCCACCATCTCCCAACCTGCAGTCTGTCTTTCTCAGCTGCCCCTGTTGGGGGCACTTCTATACTCCCTGGATTAGCATGTAAAGATTTCCACACTTGGGCTCCACCCACGCTTCCAGCCTTATCTCCCTCTAGACCTCTTGCTTTATATTCTGACCAAACTGGTCTGCTTGCCTGGCCTCAACTGTGTCCTGCGTTTGCCCTTTCTGAGCTCCGGAAGCTTCCTCTTCATGCTCCTGCATCTTGCTTACCTCCCTGACTCTTTTCTCATATTTCATGAAGTCTTGACTCCCACATCTCCTCCTGATCCTCAACTCGACGTCCTCCCTTCCAAGGTGTGTGATCATTTTAGCACTTGTCACAATTCTTGTGGCAAGATCTGTGGGCTTAGTGTTCTTCCTCGGGGAGTTAAAACACTTCCAGAGAAGAGGCAGATGTCGTCCCAGTTTGTGCCTCTGATAGCATCAACCACTGGGACAGACGATAGCTAAGTGGGTTTTGGTGGAATTTAATCTGCTGACCAGGAACTACCTTCTCTGACTTCAGCCAAGTGCCGCTGTCCTGTCCGACCTCCTTTTGTACTCTGAGACAGCAACCCATTATTCAGCTAATTCATTCTTGGATCTTTTCATGTGTTTGATTGATCTTGCCAGTTAGCTTGTTAGCTCACTGTGCAGAGAGACCCAACTGTGAACACACAGGCTTCGAGATCAAACAATCTGGTCTCAATGCCAACTTGGCACCCAATAGTTGTATGACCTTGGAGTAGTTAACCACTGGATATTTCTCTTCATCTGTAAAACAAGTCACTTCACTGGAAGATGATAAATAACACCAGGTATTAAAACTCCTAGGCTAGTAGTTGGCAGAGAGTACATGCTTAGTAAATGGCACCATTCACAGGCAGGACATTGGTCAATAAAATGACAGTATATTACTGAAATGACAACTGACAATGGAAAGAGGGACATGCACCTCTGCACTCTAGCCCTTAGACGCCGTGAAGTTAAACAGTGTTCTCTCCTTTGCTTTGCTTGAGTGTTTGTAAGACCCAATAACAGCACTAGTCAGCCCTCAGGCTCACAACCGAGCACCGATGTCCCTCTTAAAGAATCACAAGCTTCAGCTGAGTGTGGGGTCATGATGGGATGAGGCAGAAAGGTTGGAAGTTCAAAGTCAACCTGGGCCACACAGTGAGACCCTGTCAAAAACAAAGAGAGAACGAGAAGAGATTGCTAGGCTCCTTCAGAATGAAACTAATGCTTCGAATACAGATTGGGGACATTTTCCTCTCATTAAGCACTAGATCTTCTCAACAGCTTGAGATTTTAAGTGGAAAAGCTAAGTCGCTATGAGGATCTTAAAAAGAGGTACTGTTTTTAAGATTAGTTTTAATGTAGGTTTTGTTGTTATTTGAGACAGGGTCCTGTTATGTCAGTGCATAGTGCTGGCTGGTTTAGAATCCACTATGTAGACCAGGCTAGCCCTGAGTCTGCAGCATCTCCCAGCCTGGCCTCTGGAGTAGCAGGTTTATTAGCATATGCCACCACAAGCAGATTCTATGCTTGGCTTCTACATCTAGGTTTGGCAACGACCAAGTGTCATAGAACGTACTTGTTTAGGATCTCTTCATCCAAAATGAAAAGTATTGGAGTAACATTACTTGTGACGTTTCAGGAAGACCGCTCACTGGCTCCGTTGGCTCACTGACACCATTCTTTGCTCATGGAAAGCTGCCTGACTCCTGGGGTTTCAATATAAAACCTGACTCCATGGGAAAATGGACTAGAATGCTAGTTACATGAAAACTGTGGGTTTTTATCAGGCTACTTCACGGCATGGGGCACATAGCAGGTATTTATTGAAAATCAGTTGGATGAATGGCATCAAGAGGTTGCGCTCCCAACTTCGAGCCCCAGGACCCACATGGTAGAAGGAGAGGACCAACTCAAGCAAGCTGTCCTCTGGCCACCACACACATGCGGCACGTGCTTACACCACCACTCTGCCACATATGCATGGACACAAAATAAATAAGCAAAATGTGTTTTAAATAATTGTTGAATGAATTAATTTGGAAGGGAGACTCTCAAATGATAAGCAAGTTTGTAAATAAAGGCAATAAAACAGGGGTGGGACTCCAAACCCAGTTATACATATATTTTAAGCAACCACTGCTGCCAATTAGAGTGGGAAATTGGGAGGACTGAAGCCCAGAGGTGGAAGTCATGTTCAAAGTCACACAGTAAGTTAATAATCAAGCCAGGATCAAATTCTGGGCTTCTGGAATCCTAACATAATCTTTCCCATACCATTAACATCTACACAAAGGGGAAAGAAGCTATTTAGTCAACCTTGGCACATGCACATGGCAAACTTGTTTCAAGTTGGAGCTCTTGGACGGATATTCACGAGTTCATGACCTCTAACCCTCAAGTAGATGGCCATCCACTCACTCTCCTCCTTGCCCTTCACCACACAAGGCTAGATTAAGGAAGAGGCTGGCCAGGCCCATTGGTGCAATGCTATTGGGTTACTAGTATACTGGAGACAGCCAACAGGGGGGAAGAAAGTATATTATTGTTGGAAGAAAAAGCTTCTTAAAGTCACTTGACCTCCTCCTGGCCTCTCCTCTCCTTCTCATCAAAGATGGAAGTCACCGTGGGTGATAGTAAATACCTTCTTAATCTAGGATGTGAGCCTTGGGCAAGCAAACTACACAAGGATAGTTTTGGACGCCAAACTTAATGGGTTGTGACAGCACAGAAGACGCCAGGGAGTCTCCCTATTTCCTCTCTTAATCCATCTTATCCATTCCTCTAAACTAGACAATACAACGTAAGGGATCAATCTTTAGAGGAGCCCAGAATCCTAAGTTTTCCCAGAATGTCCGGGAGTGGCACTGACATTACAGAGGCGGTGCCTGACCAACCAGTGGGGGTGGGTGCCTCAGTTCAGTTCACTCTTAAAGGGAAGGTTTATGTTCAGAGTCCCTTTATGACTGAGAATTTCTAGGCCAGCTAATTTTTATAAAATATGTCTAAAGAAAGACAAAAAATAGGACCCATTTTGTTTCGTTTGTTTGTTTTGGCCAAAATTTTAGGTACAGTGTTTGCTCACAGTGGAGTTCAGCTTTATGTAACTGGTGGAACAGCCTAGTCTGAGAACAAAGGATGCAAGATTTGAAGTTAGATAGATGCTTGCACCCTAGTGAATTAATCCTGTGACCCTGAACTTGTAATTCAACTCCTCTCAGACTCACTTTGCCTCTGCTTATAATGGGGGAAGTCGCAATTTTATTAGTTGTTAATTTGAATGATAAAGTTTTTAAATACACTATTCGTGTGGCTGGAATGCTTGATATTATTACATCAATAATTATTGAAATAATAAATGGAAGGAACAATCCATAAAGATTTACATGAACCTTTATAGACTGATGACAGACAGTACAAAGGGGACTGGAGAGTGGCTTAGTGGTTAAGAACACTTCCTGCTCTTCCAGGGAACCTGAGTTTAGGTCCCAGAACCTAGGTCACGTTGGGAGGCTCACAGGCACCTCTAGGCCCAGCTCCAGGGGATGCAGCGCCATCTTCTGGCCTCAGCACACATGTTGTACACACACACACACACACACACACACACACACACTACATAAATAAAAATAAGTCTTAAAAAAGAAATAATACTAAGGACAGCTAGCTAGTTGGCTTTGAAAGCAATAGACAGGTATAAAATGTAATCAGTAGTCAAATTAATTTTTTGTACAACAAAACCTTTCCAAGAAAGCCAAAGGGTACATGAGAATGCACACCATGATTCTCAGTACTGCAGTGGGACAGGCCAGCCCATCATATATGAAACTGTACTGGATTTACAAACTGAACTCACAAAATCCCACGGCAAATCTCCACCTAGAAGTAATAATTTTTAATTAACTATTAAACTTTTCATGGATCCTACTGACACCTCCTAAGAAAATACCAATCCTTAAAAAAACACCAACGATACAGTTTATATGCCAACTTCTATATATATATAGTCTTCCTGCCCCCACCTCTAACATACACACATTTTCCATATACTACTGATACATGAGAATTATTTGAAATGTTATAGTGGGTGAGGATGGTGGCAAATGTCTGTGATCCCAGCATTTGAGGAGTGGAGGCAGCACATGGCCACCCTCAAAATAAACAAACAAAAAAACTTAAACATATATACATATATATGTACATATGTACCACATCTAAACACACACATATATGGTACACACCACACACACACACACACACACACACACACACACACACACACACACACACACACGGTAAAAGGCAAAAGAAACTGATGGCGGCCAGTCTTTTGACAACTCAGGAATCCTTAGAAAAACAGAAGTGGAGGAGGAGTTGAGAAGTGTCCCAGCAGATCCAGCTGACCTACCTCTCATGGGGACAAAGGAAGGGATTATCGTAGGAAGTGGCTATTTCTACCTTTCAAACCTACATTGTTCTCTGATGGGCCCCACAGCACATTCATCTAAGCAGCTGGAAACAACTGGAAAGTAGACCGTGCGGGCTCAGAAAGTCAGCCATGGGACTTGGGTAGACAGAGAGCACCCTCCGGTCTCAGTTTCCCCATGTGTGAAAGGGCTGCAGATATTCCAGCGGTGTTCGTTCCAGGAAAGGAAAATGATTCCATCAAGGCCCTCACTTCACACAGTGTGCAGGCTCTCTTAAGGTCACAGAGCTAATTAGTGGCAGCACCAGGACTAGAAGACTAGAGGAGGCCTTTGAAGACATGGCCTTTCTGCAGGAACAAAGCAGCCATTGAAGCAAGAGATAGGAAATGCTTTGTAAAAACTGCGATATTGTAAGGGAGAACTGTCGTGGACGTAGCCACTAAATCCCCAGCAGGGGCATCTGTGGCAATTAATTAAGAAAGGCCTTTTGAAGCACCCCTGTGCCATTGGAAGTCTTCTCTTTAAAACCAAATGCGCTAGGTTTCAGTTCCCAACAAAGACACAAGGAGTAAACAATTAACTGAATTAATTCAGGCACTGAAGTGGATTTTCAAGGACTTGACTTGCCCAAGCTAGTTTTCTACAAAGCCTAAATAAATCAGATAATTGCTAATTCTCCCCTTTGTTTTGCGCCGAGGAGAGTCTGTTTGTTAAAATGAACCTAGCAGCAGAATAAACAGTCATTAGAACACTCTCAGAGCCCCACAACTGAACCAAGACAGCACATTCCCAGCACACTACCTCTGCCATTGCTTTTAAAATACTACCTTTAGTGTTATTATTTGGGAGACCCTTCTAATCAAACGTTCAAAAAGCAGGCTCTTGTAAGCATGATTGGCAGCACTCCCTTCCTCCTCACAAAAGAAAAAAAGAAAAAGCAAATGTCCTCCTGGTGCAACTGAACACAAGTTAGACCTTGGGCTCAGTTCCTACTAATAGGGTTCTAAACACAGTAACTCTGCCGTGATTCTAAAGAATCTCTGCTTCATAGCTGCTAAGGTTTTAAAGTTAACCCAAGCATAAGAAGTGCCTATTATCAGGAGGAAAGTTGTGAAAGTAATTTAATTAGTTGGATCAGAAAAATTAATCACAAAAATAAGTGGGTCTCTAGACCTTTCATCAGAATTTCAAAATCCAAAACAACTGGTCTTATCATTTACATTCCCTCATGGCCCAGCTAACACAAAACAGAGCATTCTGACAATAATGAAGTATTTTACCAAATAAACCTGGGGCCAGAACATTAGAATAGGCCAGTGTGGGTCCAGAGCTCTGACTCCCTGTCCTGAGTGCCTGCAGTTCAGTGTAAAGGTGTGTGTGTGTGTGTGTGTGTGTGTGTGTGTGTGTGCGCGCGCGCGCACCTCTATCTCTGTGTTTCTATCTCTGTGTATGTGTCTCTCTATCACTGTGTGTCTCTCTCTCTGTCTCCCTCTCTCTATCTCTGCCTCTGTCTCTCTCTCTGCCTCTCTGTCTCTATCTCTGTGTGTGTCTCTGCCTGTCTGTCTCTCTGTCTCTATCTCTGCCTCTCTGACCCTCTGTCTCTATCTGTGTGTGTGTCTCTGCCTGTCTCTATCTCTGCCTCTCTGTCTCTCTCTCTCCCTCCCCCCCCTTGTGTGTGTGTGTGTGTGTGTGTGTGTGTGTGTGTGTGTGTGTAGAAGTGATGGATTCACAAGCAGCAGTTAACTGGCAAGCTCTGTATAATTTGATTTTGTAGGGCACTAATTGAAGTGAAAATGTGGCTGAAATACTTCACGTAACATAATAACTGTTGATTGCCAGATAGTTTTGGTAAACACTTGGCAAATTGTAACTCACAACAGCTGTCACTATATATTTAGAGTAAATGTTAATTTAAGAATATTAACCTCGTGAGTGTTTCTGTAAACAAAGCTCCGGCTATTTTCAAAGGTTACAGAGACTGACTGAGTATTTTCAGCCAAACCTAGGGCTGCTTGGCCCTTGCTGTTTCTAAATTCTTCCGCTTTCCACTTGAAAGGCTTCCATCCTAAATGCCTTGCACAGGTTCCCTTGGGAATGCAAATGGCAAGGACACACGTGTGATAGATTCATATCTTGGAGGCCAGAGAATAAACTGATCGTGTTGCTAGAGACGGGCGGGCCGCGGAGGAAAGGAGAGGGAGGGAGGGAGGGAGGAAGGGAGGGAGGGAGGGAGGGAGAATGAGAATTTCCATCAAAGTCCCACGGTTTACTAAATAAAGTCGTTTTTCAGCCCAGTTCCAGTCTGAAACCCTGCTTCCAACAATCGTTAGCGCGGCTGTTTTTGTCCTGTTAGAGCTACTCACTTCCAAGTAAGATTTGCATGACAGATCGAAAACTTGTGCAAACCGCGAAACAATTGCATCAAGAATCAAATTGTTCTTGCATGCATGCAGCCTGGTGCAGGACTTGGCCACAGGCATGCTTGCTGGGAGTTGATAGAAAGCCATTTCTATTTTGAACACGCGAGAAAACCTCAGTGAAAGTTCCAACCACACACAAACGCCTACCTGCTACCCGCCTGTGCTCCAGCCCCACACTTTCGGCAGCGTGGTAGCACTTCCGCGCCAAACGCTTCTACCTTCCCAAAAATGTGTGTGGGCGCAAGCCCAGACGAAACTTCAAATCCAGGAAAATGGATTACCCGCGCAGATCAAAGGCAAGCAGGCTGGGAGATGGAGTGCCTGTAATCTGATCGCCGATCAGTTGCTGCGCATCAAAGCCAAGGCTGAATGAACTTACTCACTATGCACGCAGATCTAGAAAGTTCGCTACCCTCGGATTCTTAGCTGGGCTCCCGCCTCCCGGGCCACACGTTCTTTTGTTAAACGTGGGCCACGTTGTTCTGCCTCGGCTCTGGAGAACAGGCTCCCCCCCACCCCACCCCCGGGCCTGGGCTGAGCCGCTGGATCCGCAGCTTTCTCTCGCGGTGCCCCAGCGGGACTGCCTAGTGCCAGCGGGCTGTGCCGCATCCCTTTCATCTCGCTGAGTGGCAGCTCCCATGACATCATGCCGTGCCGTGGAGCTGGTCGGGAGTAGCCAGACAGCCTGATTTCTAGTCGCGTTGGTCTGTGCCTCGCCCGCGATAGCCTTGCAGTGTGTCTTTTGGATGGGGAGAACCTATCAGGATTGCTGTCGCTGTGCTCCTGGCCGGTAAGGTCCTGGACCCGTGCAGGTTCCCGAGGACTGCATCGGTCCGCTGCCTGTGACAAAATGCACCTAGTCCCACCAGTTCAGGGTGTCTGAAACGCAGTAGAGTTCCACAGCAATGTTTAATTAGGCTGTTTCTCTGAACAACTGCCTTGATTCCCCATTCCCCACCCCTACCCCACACATATTATGACAGGTCTTTAAGAATTAGTAAAACGTCTTTCCTGGTGAAATAAATTATTACAGATGGCATCAGTCAAGTAGTGGCTTTAATCAAGTAGTGAACGCCCAGGTTACAACTTATCAGGAGACCAACGCATCCTCACAGGGCACCTGAGTCAAAGGCCTCATAATCTAAATTTGGGGTCCTTAAAAAAAACAAGTCAGGCGGTGGTGGTGGTGCATGGCCTTTAATCCCACACTCGGGAGGCAGAGGCTGGCAGATCTCTGTGAGTTCGAGGCCAGCCTGGTCTACAAGAGCTAGTTCAAGGACAGGCTCCAAAGCTACAGAGAAACCCTGACTCAAAAAAAAAAAAAAACCCATTTTATGATGGAAATGTGCCATTTTGCAGAAGGGCAGTGAAAATTACCTTTTGTGGCACACTAAGAGGACAACAGAATGCACTTCCTTCTCTTATCGGTGGCATCTCGTTTTTCCTGATGTGATATTTGAAAATAGTTTATGAGCTGTCTATCTCCAGACGGCTCTGATTCCTGCGTAAAGCTTGATAACAAAACCCTTGGGTTGAACAGCGTGTGAGCTCGGCGTAGCATTTAAATAGGTCTCTTTAGTTCCCAGGAGTTTTTTCTTTTATTCCCTAGTGTGGTCCAGGCTGGACCCCAGGGCCTGCTCATGTTAGGTGAGCCCTACATCTCTGAGCCCCAGTCTAGATTCTTTGATAGGTTCCACCTGAGACACACAGGGCTTACTTTGTGCCTTTTGTTTGTTTATTTTGTTTGTTTTTGGCAGGGTCTCTGTAACATGAGGGGCCTGCTAGTTGGGGTTTCCATCCTACCCAGTTCCCACAGCTGGCAAGTCCCAAAGAAATTACACAGAGAGTCTATACTAATGATAAACTGATTGGCCCATTAGCTCAGGCTTCTTATTAGCTCTTGTAGCTTATATTAGCCCATTATTCTTATCTATGTCAGCCACATGGCTCAGTACCTTTCTCAGCGGGGCAAGTCACTTCCTGCTTCTTCGACGGTCTGGGCAAAACTGGGAAAGAACTTCCTTATTCCCAGAATACTCCTGTTCTCATTGCCTCATCTCTACTTCCTGTCTGTTTTTTTTCCCACCTATACTTCCTGCCTGGCCAATGGCCAATCAGCGTTTATTTAAATCATGATTGACAGAATACAGACAATTCTCCCATACCACTTCCCCCTCTTTTTTTTTCTTTTTTTAAGCAAAGGAAAATATCCATAGTCCATTTTTTGGGAATGTGGGACAAATTGTCTCCAAAAAGGCCTACTCTGACTCTTCTTTGAGGTCACCCAGCTGTTGCATGGCATGGGGACCATGTCTGCAGCCTGCACTGAGTGTGCTATTCCCTATACAGCATCACAGCAAATGAGTGCCCTTACCTCTGGGTGAGCAGGTGGATCATAGGTCTCTACAGTTTACCACCCATGGGAAATGGACGACAGTTGGGTTCAGATTCTTATATTTCTAGAAGCTTCCAGAAGGCATCTAGAAGGCAGCTTCAATGGACACACCAGCCAAACTAGCTCTACACGAATCTCACAAAATAACACTGGCTATTCAAACATCTTTGCTCTTATGCCCAGTGCACTGAGAAGTGTTTTCAGTTGGTCCTTGTGAGTCAAGAACTATCCCTGTGGGAAATAAATGAAAAAGGCCTGAAGTCAGAGCCTCATCTGTCCCCAGATGCAGGCTGCAGCTAAAGTCTGGCCTCTAAGGAAGAATGACCTCTTGACCTGAAGCTTGTCTGCACCTTGCTCAACTAACTGAACTCCTCTTACTGTGAGACCTGGCCCGGCCCTTGCAATCCTTAACAGCTTTGCGAAGGGCTTGATTAGGAAGCTCTTGCCCCTTACCTCCAAGAGGTACAGAAGAGAGACAGCCAGATGTCTCAGCCAGTCAAGGAACTTGCTGCCAAATCAGATGACCTAAGGTTTGTCCCTGCAGCCCACGAGTGATCTTCTGACCTCACATGCACACACATAAAATAGATAAATAAATGCAATAAAAAATTTAAAAATTAAAAGGAAACACAGATAAGTGAAATAAAATTAGATGCTCTGTGACAAGAAACATGTCACATGCTCTGTGACAAGAAGCATACTTGACATGCAGTCATGTGTCGTTTAACCACGGGGATTTCTTCTGAGAAATGTGTCATGCAAACATCAGAATGTGTTACACAAATCTAGACAGTGTCTGAAGGGGCTCTAACTGGCCCAAACATGGTCAGTATGACTCTGGCAGGCCTCGCCCTTCCCCTTATCCCCTTTATAAACCGTCATTTCCCTATGGTCCACGTCTGTCTCCTCTCTATCCAGAGGCAGTCCTTTGTCCCTCTGGTGCAAATATCCCCTTGCCCCTCTCCCTTGTTCTCTTCCCCTTCTTCTACTTCCTCCACCTCCTGTCTTTGTCTCTAATTCCCTGCCCTTTGTCCCTCTGAGGAAAATAAATCTCCTTTGTGCTGAGAATTTGGACTTGGGGTGTCTTGTATTGTTACCATTCCCTTCAGGGTCATCTACCAAATACTTAGGGAATCTGGCACACACATGCGTGCACGCACACACACACATGCACACATACCACAGACACACTCCCAGTCTAGCATATTGTTCATGATGAACCAAGCAATATTAAATTCAAAACACAGAGACAGTGATGTGGTGGATGTGAGATGCACAAAGCTGGCGGCCGAGTAGCAGTCCTATTGTGTTACAGTGAACTTTCAAAAATTTTATAAGAAAACATACACTCCTGATGATGAAAAACATAAATACTAAATTCATGAACTAGTATCATGGTTGTCAGTTACTATTTATAATATTATGTAATATCCCTAGTTTGATGGCTTTATTTTTTATGCAACTAATAGCATACTGTGTTCATACCAGCATCACCCCCAACACACGCACACCACACGAATGACGAGTTACTCTAACATCTATAGGAGATTTGAAATTCCAACCTCACACTTGCTGTCCCTCATTGACTCTACTGTCACTCTGGGAACAGCTGGTCACAGTATTTTATTGTTGACTCCTAGGATCTTGTCACAGCATAAATGGTACCTCTTACTGTCTTTACAAAGATGCGCTTCAGTCACTGGTCTATACGATGGGAAAGTGTTTTAATTAGGAGTTCTATCGCTGTGAAGAGACACCATAGTCACAGCAATTCTTTGCAATTCTCTCTCTCTCTGTTTTCTTTTTTTGAGACAGGGTTTCTCTGTGCGTAGCCCTGAGCCCCTGACAGTCCTGGAACTTGCTCTATAGACCACCAAGCAGGTCTCAAATTTACAGAGTTCTACCTGCCTCTGTCGCCTAAGTGCTGGGATTAACGGCGTGCGCCACCATTGTCCGGCGATGGCAATTCTCATAAAGAAAAACATTTCACTGGGGCTGGTTTACAGTTTCAGAGGTTTAGTCCATTATTGCCATGGTGAGAAGCGTGGTGGGGTGCAGGCAGACGCGGTGCTGGAGAAGGAGCTGAGAGGTCTACACCTTGATCCACAGGCAACAGTGAGAGAACTGACCTGAGCTTCTGAGACTTCTCAAGCCCGCCCCTACAATGACGCACTTCCTTCAACAAGGCCACACCTACTCCAACAAGGTCACGCCTACTCTAACAAGGCCACACCTCCTACTCCCTATGGGCGAAGACTTCGAACACATGAGTCTATGGGGCCATTCCTATATAAACTACCACAGAGAGACAGCCCTCATATCCACTGGAGAGTTAGACACAGTTCTGTAGCATGGTAACTGAGGAGACCTCCTGCCATCATCTTTACCAAGGAAGGAGCGGGCTTCTAGAGAAGCTTGTTGGGGAGGAGTCTCAGGATGCCCCTCAGCTGCCACCCATTTCCCCATCAATTCTTCCTTAGTTTCTTTACTCTTCTTAGTTTCTTCTCTTGCAGCCTCATCTCCCTCCTCATCCCCTCTTCCTTCCTTCGAGACAGAATTTCCTATATATCCCAGAATAGCCTCTAATTCACACGCCTCCTGCCATCAGCCTCTATTAGCTTGCTTTTCTGTTGGTGCGCTAAAGCACTCCGACTATAGTGCAGCTTGGGAGGAAAGGGAAAAAGGGTTTATTTCAGTTTAAGTCTCCAGGTTGTAGCCAATCGCTGAGGGAAGTCATGGCAAGAACTCAAGGCAGGAACTCATCAGAAAACATTTTAAAAAGCTGCTTTTTTGGCTCACTCTCTGGTTCGTTCCAGTTAGTTTTCTTCTACAGCCCAGATCCACCTGCCTAGGGATGGCGCTGCCTGCAGTGGACTGGGCCCTCCCAGATCAGTCATCAGTCAAGCGATGTCTCACAGTCATGGCCACTGGACAGTCTGCTCAGGATAATTACCCGGTTGACAGTCCTTCTTCCCAGGTGACTAGATCCAGTCAGGTTGACAGTAAAAACTGAGAAGCATGGCCTTCCAAGTGCTGGAATTACAGCTCCCTTGCTCCGACCCAGAGCCCAGAACAACCAATGACCTCTACTATCGCATGATTTTTTTCTTTCTCCAGGATGCTGATGGATGGAAGTTATGATATGTTGTGAGGAACAGATGAAATCCTGAGTGAAGATGGATCATTGACATGAGCACAGCCAATGCCTCAGATCCACAGAAATAGCAAAGCCTTCCTCTGGTCCAAATACTAGTGTTGAGGAAAGGTTGACCTTTATCTAAAACCAGGGTATGCACAGCCTTCCTTGGGCTATGTTCCAATGCTGACCAGAAGGTAAGGAAAGCAAAGACCCATCTTCCACCTCCAGGGTGTTTACAGCCTGAGACTGCTCCCCTGCAGACAGCTCCCAGTGAGGCTAGCTCCCTCCTCCTTGTGCTGCACATAATATGTGGGCCAAGTTTCCTAATTGCTTAGTAGGTGTGCTCTATCAGATGGCGAGCAGCTCATCCAATCCCAGCTTTTTTGTATATGCATCTGCCGATTCTTCCGTGTCTGTTGTTTATTCTTTTCCAAATTGCCCCAGTCGGGTTTCCAGGTCCACGTCAATCTAGGCATGGCAATACGTCTTCTCTCTGTGTGTCTCTTTCATATAGACAGGGTGCATGTAAGCTCTCCATGATAGGCTGGAGAGATGGCTCAGTGGTTGAGAGTGGTTATTACTCTTGGAGAGGACTCAAGTTTGGTTCCCAGAACTCATGTCAAGTAGCTCAAAAGACTTGTAACTCCAGTGCCTGCCAGGGGATACGATGCCCTTAATATCCTCTTCTGGCCTCTGCAGGCACTGCATAAATGTGGTATGTACACACACACACACACACACACACACACACACACACACACACACACACACACACTGTCTCAGTCACTGTTCTATTGCTGTGAAGAGACACCATGATCACAGCAACTCTTATAAAAGAAAGCATTTAATTGGGGCTGGCTTACAGTTCAGAGGTTTAGTCCATTGTCATAGCAGGAAGCATGGCAGTACACAGGCAGACATGGTGCTGGAGAAGTAGTTGAGAGTTTTATACCTGAATCCACAGGCAGCAGGAAGAGAGAGATACTGGGCCTGGCTTGGGCCTTTGAAATCTCCAAACCTACCCTCAGTGACATAATTCCTTCAACATGGCCATATTTACTAAACTTTCTCAGGTAGTGCCACTCCCCAGTGATTAAGCATTTGAATATATAAGCCTATGAGGGGCATTCTTATTCAAACTACCACATTCTGCTCCCTGAACCCTATAGGCTTTGTCTTAGCTTGGGTTTCTATTACTGTGAAGAGATACCATAACCATGACAACTCTTATAATGGAAAACACTTAATTGGGGTTGGCTTACAATTTCAGAAGGTTAGTCTATTATTGCCATGGTGAGAAGCAGGGCAGCATGCAGGCAGACATGGTGCTGGAGGAGGAGGTAAGAGTTCTACATCTTGATCCACAGGAAGTTAACTGTTACCCTGGGTGTGACTTGAGCATATATGAGACCTCAAAGCCTGCCTCCACAGTGATGCACTTCCTGTAACAGGACCACACCTACTCCAACAGGTCCCACCTCCTAAATAGCGCCACTCCCTATGGGTCAAGCATTCAAACACACGAGTCTATGAGTGGGAGCATACCTATTCAAACCACCATAAGTTTATAGCAGTCTACATCTGGACTTGCAGGCATGACAGTGGTACACTGGCCAGGCTTGAACTTCTGAGACCTCAAAGCCCACCCGCTACTGAGGTGCCTCCTCCAATAAAGCCACACCTACTCCAGCAAGGCTTCACCTCCCAACAGTGTCACTTCTTGTGCACCTATGGGGTCCATATTTATTCAAACCACCACATCAACTCATGGTGACAATGGTGCCGTGTTCAATGGACCCCAGTTTTGTCATTTGACAACAGCTCCAAAGCGCAAGAGCAGCAATATGAAGCAAAGAAACATTTCCAACAAGGGAGAGGATGAATGCTTTTGGTTTATGAAGGAAAGAGGAAAGTTGTGTGTAGCCATTGCTGATGTCAGCAGCACAGCGGATATTCTTGAGAATTTACACAACGTCTAATACAGCACATCTGTTGTAACTGTCTATTTTGTTTTTCAGCTGCTGCTAATTTCTTATTGTTTCTGATCTATAAATTAAATGTTATCACCGTTGTACACAGCACATGTGGGGCTTGGAGGTGTTCTGGGTCAGATCTCGGCCCCTCCATGGTAGAGAAGAGGCTGTTCTGCGTTTCAGTCTGTGGATCTCTCCTCCCAGGGCCTTCACAGGACAGAAGCTTTCATATTGTTAATAAAGCCCACTTACTAATTTTGATAGAGTGTGTCTATTGTATTTTATATTTCAAAAAACCTGCAAAAACCTAAGGTCATTCCGATTTTCCTTTATATTTCACCTTAGAAGTTTTATTTTTTGTATTTAGATTTGAGATTACATTTTTAGGTCATTTTGGGGAAGGGTGGAGACTCCTTTTCTGTTGAGTTCCCATGTCTTCCATGTCTGAGACCAGATGATTATATTTCCATGTGCCTGTTTCCACTGGCCCATTTTCCTATCGTTTTGCTAAGAGTGTAGCTTTACAAAATGTTAGACTCAGGTAGCCATAAAAAAGGAAAATTGAAGATTTGTCATTTATCTACTCTCTCTCCCTTGATGTAGGTCAAATTTTTGATCCCTGTCATTGTTCCTTCTTGGAAGAACTTTGAATACCCACCCCTTCCCCAGGCTCTACTAGTAACAAATGTCCTCAGCTTTGATTGCCTGGCCGAGTCCTTTCTCCTTTCAGGTCTGAAGGGGTTTGTTTTCTACAGAACTCTAGCTCCATGTTTTTGTCCTGCTTTATTTGCACCTTGCATTCCATGCTCTGCTTGTGTCCTTATCCTTTGTTCCTCAGCAGGAAAAGGTGTCCTTGCTACTATTGCCTGCCTAGATTTGATTGGATGAGATTTGATTTTTAGACAGGGTCTCTCTGGGTAGCATCAGTTGGCCTGGAGCTCACGCGCCTCCTGTCTCAGCCTCCCAAGTGCTGAGATTACAGGTGTGCCCAACACGCACATGTGTCCTGTTTTCTTTTGTCTTGGGTTGGTTTCCTGCTGTTTGAATGTGACATGCCAACGTGTAGATATTTCCAAAGTTTTGTTTTGTTTGGTTCCTGGCAGATAGCGTCTGAGCTTCCTGGATCTGTAACTTGGAAGGTTTTGTTAATTTTGGAAAATTCTCAGCCTTCACTAACGATTTTTTTGTTTTTATTTTGTTTGACTTTAAGTGTGTGTGTGTGTGTGTGTGTGTGTGTGTGTGTGTGTGTGTGTGTCTGCCTGGGTGCACTTGAGTGCAGATGCCTGCTGAGGCCAGATCCCGTTGAGCTGGAGTTACGGCAATTGTGACCACCCTGTGGATGCTGGGAACTGCACTCCAGTCCTCTGCAAGAGCAGCAGGAGCTCTTACTACATCATCTTTCCAGTGCCCACTACTGTTTTAAAAGTTTCTTCTGCATTTCTCTCCTTTACAATCCCCACTACCCATTTGTCATGGCTTGAGTGGTTGTTTCACACAATGAGGCTTGAATTGCAGGAGTCTGGTTCCGATGGTGCCGTGTCTCCCTCAGACTGTTTCTCTCTTGAAGTATGCCTTGTGATTTCAATCAATCAACTAATTAATTACTGAAAGTGGGTCACAATGTGTGAGGTAATAAAGGGAGGTGAGGAGGCTTGTAGTGTAAGGTTTTATTCTGTTGGTGCAGAATCTGTGTTTAGTGTTTTCTATGGCAGCCACAGAACTCAGTTCCTCCTGTCCCCTCCTGTCCCTGCCACTCCCCCACCCCACCCCCCAGGCCTGGTATCCCCAGGAACTCCTTTTTCAATCTTACAGCTTTCTTGTGTAACCCACTGCCTTTGATGTGGTTGGAAGCTTCCTGTGTTTCACCGTGAGAGCTCAGGTGTCAGCCGGCCCCATCGCTGCACTGTGAGTTCCAGAAGTTCTTTGGAGATTTTAGGAAAGGCTTCAAAGGAATGGCAGGAGTAGGAGGGCTGTGCTTCTTCCTCTGGGACAGGTAAGGCTTAGGTAAGACAGCATCTTCGGAAGGCAGGCTGTGTGATGAAGATTATCTTGTCCATAGTTCTGATGTTTGCCTCTCTCTCCGCCCCACGCCCCCCAAATGCAAAGGTTTTCTCTTGTCTCTGTGAGAACCCTGTGGGGGTTTCTGGAGGTAAAATCCATGAAGGTGTGGTGTCTCCCTGGTCCTCCAAGGGTCTCTAATACACAGGAGTCTACACACAGCTTCTGGAAGTCACCCAAGTCATCATTTAGGTGACTTACTGGCTCTGATGACATCGGCCTCAGTTATGCTGATGTGGTGGTGAGGCCATATTTGCATAGACTACCAGACTGGGGAAACAGGTTTGCTCTGTGAACTCAGTCCCAGTCCGTCGTTCGATCTAGAAAAAATTCTCTGACTTTCAGCTTTTTGCTTTGTGTTGTGAGGTTGGGGTGATGCATTCCAAACTCTTCACACACAGACGTGGGACCCGGAAGTCCTCTGAACACCACAGTGCTTCCGCAATCATCATTGCTACTCAGATAGCACCTTTCATTTTGATTTGTGTTTCATGTGTGGTTTCAGTCATCAACATTTCATTCCTAGTCATCAACACTCAGTTTAAGTCTGTTTGTACAAAAACTATAAGCAAATACTGGAACTGATGTATTTCAAGTTCTGATTTGTTGTGGCTTTCTCTGTGATCTTAATAACATGTCATTATGGGCTGAGAAGAAGGCTCGGTGAATAAAGTGCTTGCTGTGTGAATGCGGGGACAGGAGTTCAGAGTTGGCATAAGCGGCTTAGAAGGTGGAGGTGGGAGATCCTGCAGCAAGCTGGCTCACCTGACAGCCTGCATGGGTGACTTTCAACTGAGAGACCTGCCTCAGTGATGAGTAAAAGGGGAAGAATGATGGTGGAAACATTCAGTGTCAACTTCATGCATACACATGCATGTGTACACATACACACATGCCTCTGTTTATCTGATTCATCAAATACATATTCATGCAACACACGTATGCATGCATGTACACACACAAAAATTTGTTGTACCATGGGTCTAATTAAAAGGACTGTTGATCTGCCATTAGAGCAATACTGGTGGTAGGATATTTTTTCATTTTTATTATTTGTTTTTACCTATATGAATGTTTTTCTTGAATGAATTTCTGTGTACCATGTATGTACAGTGCCTTCAGAGGCCAGAAGAGGACATCAGATCCCTTGGCATGAGTTGCCATCAGGTGGGTGCTGGAAATCGAACCTGGGCCTTCTGGAAGGGCAGCCAGTACTCATAACTGAGTTATCTCTTCCACCTCTAGGACTTAATCTTAAAATGCATTTTAAAGATAGGTCTTCCTGTGTTGTTCATGTGAGGTTAGAATGCCCAGACTCCTTTAAGCCTCTTTTCCCGGTTTCCCGAGTAGCTGACACTAAAGGTATGAGCCACTGTGCCCAGCTCCAGTTCTTGGCTTTGGTGACCTTACACTTATCTCACATTGGCTGCTGCAGCACGGTTAACTTCACCTCTTAAATGTCCCTTGTATAAACTTAGAAGCGAGAATCAATTAACTATAATTACAAGACACTGAAGCAGCAGCTAGCTGTTTAGATAATCTGCCCCCTTCAGGAAGTTCTGAAGTCAGTTATAATTAGTGAGCCCAACAACAGAAAAGATGAAAGCAACGCTCTGTCACTGTGACAAAACATGTGGCTCTCAGTGCCGTAGGAAGAAAGTAAGTTAATTTGGCTCATAGTTTTATTTAAAAGCGTTAGCCTCTGCCCAGTTCTCACAAGGGTTTTGTGCCAGACGGTGTCACAATAATGCCAGTGCAAGACGGAGAACTAAAGGATTTAGGGGACAAGCAAGCTCTGTTACAACCCATTCTTGTAGGAAATAGTGGGTTGCCCTCTTCTGAGGGCAATGTTCCCAATGATGTCTTAAAGATCTTTCCATTGGTTAGCATCACCATCCCAGGTAGCAATGTATGTTGGAAGAGATGGGGCTGGGTACCAATAGCTTGTTCAGGGGCATGGCCCTAAGGATCTGACTTCCTCCCAATAGACCCTACTTCTTAAGGGTGATACCACTTCTCAAGGAGAGTGTGCTGGGGACCAAGCATTTAACACATGAGCCTTTAGGGGATGTGCAAGATGAGAAGCGTAGCAGGGTGCCTAGCTCATAGGGTTCTCGCACTGTAGATCAGAGTCATGCTGACAGCACACACAGCACACTAACCAGCTATTTAAAGCATCAAGGATGTACTGGGATGCAGCTCCAAAAGTGTGGACTGAGCATGTATGAGGCCCTGGATTTAATTCCCAGCACTGCACACGTACAAAGCAATGGTTTAAAAAAATATGACTTTGTTTTTCATCTTAGTGGGTGAGGAAAAACATTGTTTCCCTTAGGAAATACAAAACCACCCAATGTATTCTACTCTGCCCAAGCATTTCTACAACAAACTTTATAGCACACCTCACAGCAAACTTTAAAACTGGATTTTTTCCCCCCAGAAATGAAACGGACACTTTGATTTTTTTTAAATAACCACTATAGCACTGTCATGACATGACAGAGCTGAAAAATCCCGGAGTTTTATGAATTTTTCTAGAAGCTACAGTTCGCTTATATTAGAATTCAAGATTAGGTTTATGCCCTCTTTAGATGAACTTGTGAAATTATACATGACATTCTCAAACGAAGGCATAAAGTGTGTGTATGTGTGTGTGTGTTCATGCACATGCACACATGGGTACCTGCGTGTGAATAGTGACTGAACAGCTTGCTGTACAGGCAGGTAACTAGACTATGAGTCATTGTCTAGAGCAGAGAGCCGGGGTCTGAGAAGATGCTTGCTCTTTCAGAAGTTCCCAAGTTTAGGGTAGAGAGGGGCCATGGAGGGACATCTGCAGTACTACAGAGCAGTGCAGAGCATGCGGGCGGAAGCCGTCTAGGGAGGAGGTGTGTAGCCCTGGCTGTCCTGGAACTCACTCTGCAGACCAGGCTGGCCTTGAACTCACAGAAATCCACCTGCCTCTGCTTCCGAGTGCTAGGACTGAAGGCGTGCGCCACCACCACCCAGCATTAGGTATTTTTTTGTAGTGCTGTTTTCGATTTTGCCCCTTGTGTAATGTGTTTTGATAAGCCTTTTCTCTTCAGTATTTACCTTCCTCCTTGTAATAAATAAACTCTTAAATATGTACATTGATACAAAATTACTAACTTTCAAGTTCTGGCTTTTCTGCTGAATATTGCAGAAAATGGGTAAGTATATAAAACAAAAGACTGCTACATGTAATTCTTATTCTTCCTTAAGAAATAATTAAAGAGGTAGAAGCCTTGTTTCCCCATCATTCTCAGAGACCTCATATCCACTGCCAGATACCCCTTCCCAGACAGAGACCGGGGCTGGGAGCTCTGACCCGGCTCTGCCACTGCACTGCCTCTTTTCTTCTGGCAAGTTTTGAATAAAGAAGGTTGTCTCTACCCACACTGTGCCTCCTCTCCTGTTTTGTTCTGGGTGCTGAGGGTGGAGTGGGGACAATTCCTTCAGTGACATTAATACTTGAACTGTGTTGCCAGCACCTTCTCTCACATTCTCATCAGGTAGGGTGTTTACCACAGACATGGCTGACAATCACTCTTTTTTTAATGTGCATTAGTGTTTTGTCTGCTTGTATGTCTGTGTGAGGGTGTCAGATCACTTGGAGCGGGATTACAGACAGGAGTGAGCCGCCAGGTGGATGCTGCGAGTTGAATCCCGGGTCCTCTGGAAGAGCAACCATTGCTTCTAACGGCTGAGCCGTCCCTCCAGCTCGACAATCACTCTTTTAGTCGAGACCTCTCCGATGCCAGGAAAGAGGCTGCACAAGAAGAGAGAAGCAACCACTAAGGGACTCTGAGAGAAAGGTGTCTTGTGTCCGGCTGAGGAGAGAGACTGACTGCCCCACCTCCCTGGGGGCCAGTGTGAGAAGGCATGAGAGCAGCTCTGGGGTGGGATAGCAGCATGCAGTGTCCACCGGGAAAGCTGCAAGACTGGGCACAGTGGAAGGGACGGATGACACCTATTCCTCCCACCTGCAAGGACTTAGGGGACAGTCCCACCAGAGGCCATGCCTCACACATGCCTCACACCATATGTACTCACACCACACATGCTCTACAGCCCTCAAACAGTCCTCACACATACATGCCTTGCATACACACACTATATACTTACATACATATATTTTGCTCACAACACACACCTATATCATTCTTGTATTGCACCTGAAAATAAACCTTACACAGATACATACTACAAACCTCACACAATGCTACTCACAACACACTATACACACATCATAAACTTTACACTGACTTACTTCACCTATGTATACAATGCACTATACACACACTCTGATATCATGCATAAATACTTTGCAAACACAGGCATACTGCAAATCATACACCTCCAATGCATTGTACACACCACATCACAGACATACTACTCGTGATAAGCCTCACAGCGACCCACACCTCAAGTCATACACACCACACACACCACAGACCTTACATACACACCATGGACTGCACTTCCCACAAACAACCTTTGAACAAACATTCATGCACATGCCTAAGATACACCTCACCCACACACATGTCCTCACATATATAACAGAGATACTGCATACATGTCATACAATACTATACTGTACATATCTTATAGATACTAAGTACACACATCACTCTTGCACACACCACATATACCGCCCCTGACTACACATGCTTCACACATACCCACATGCACATATACACACCATATGCACACACCTTCCATACACACAGCATACATATCACACTACACACATCCCTACCACACTCACCTTATACATCACTCATGCACACACCTTCCATACACACAGCATACATATCACACTACACACATCCCTACCACACTCACCTTATACATCACTCATGCACACACACACACACATGTGCACACATATACCACACAGACACGGATACACTCCTGGCACACACCACACAGAAACCACACAGAAGCGCTTTTACCTCCCCATATCTCACAGAAATACAGACACATGTGCACATCCCACGTGCCTCACACAGACACACACTACCCATGTGCAAGGACATACATGGTACACTTTGGGTTCTTGTTTTTGTTTTGTGTGTTTTCAAGAGAACAGTGTTGTGCTATGTTAACGCTCATCTTTTGTGTGGCTTGATTTTGCATACTACATGCATTTGGGGACCACGGTTGCTTGCAAACATGTATGTGCTTGCTCCTAGGGAAGACTCCTAGAAGACTGGAGCAAACACGGGGGCATTTTCAGTGCTAGGGAATGGTCACGTCACTGCCATCGAGTGGACTCAGATCCTCAGCAGCAGCACTGAGGAGGAAAGCAAGCTCCTTTCTTTCCTTTGCCAGCGCTGAATTTTATTGGCATTTTCTGTTTTTCATCCATTAGGTGAGACACAGGATCTCACGGTTCACTCTGCTCTTCGCAGCTTCTGAGAGGTTAGACAGCGTCCACAGTCCCGGGCCATTCTGTTCCCGCTGTTCTCATTTCTTCTCTTTCCAGATCAGTTAACACGCTGGTACTGACTGGAAATGATTTTTATAAGTAACAATCCATCTACTATATTGTAAAAACTGTCTTCAGGTCTGCTGTTTGCGTTTTAAACTTGTGTACGCATGTCATCGTCAGCTGGAGCAGTTTTCCTACACTTTTTTGGTATATTCTGTAGCATAGGATTGCTTGAAATTGTATTTTTCTTCATTATGTTTTATATATTTTCCTTTCTATCCATATTTAGAATTTAATTTTCTAATCTCTTCAGTATTCACTCCTGTTTATTAATGTAGAAAAAACATTTTGTACTTGTTTTCCAGATATGCTGTTATGATTGCTCACTTTCTGAACTGGGTCTCCTTGTACTGAACAGAAGTATCAAGTCATGAAGCCGCTTCCTGTGTACTTGGCTTATACACTGAAGGCAAAACCAAGTAATGCATATATAACTCTTCCTGGATCTGACCCCTCTCCCCAGGGCTGACCCACTTCCCCAGAGCTGACCCCCTCACCAGAGCTGACTCCCTTCTCCAGAGCTGATCCCCTTTCCCCAGAACTGGCCCTCTCTGCATAGTTAACCCCATCTCCAGAGCTGACCCCCTCTCTCCATAGCTGACCTTTTCCCCAGAGCTGACTCCCTTCGCCAGAACTGACTCCCTCTGCATAGCTGACCCCATCCCCAGAGCTGATCACCTCCCGAGAGCTGACTCCCTCTCTCCATAACTGACCCCTCCCCAGAGCTGACCCCTCTCCAAAGCTGACCCTCACTCCCTGTGTTATCCTCAGAGCTGATGCCGGTGACTCTACTCCTGTCTTTTGAGCAGTACCCTGGCCTCCTCCTCTCCTCTCTGCCTCAGAAAACCTGTTCCAACAGCCCAGGCTGATCTTGAACTTTTAGTGTCCTTACCTCAGCCTCCCAGGTTCTGTCCTGTCACCAAGCCCGGCCTCTGCTCTTCCTTTGAAGAACTTTGCACGCATAGGGACACGGGTGATTGATTTGTCCAGGTGTTAAGTGTTAAGACTCAACAGTTGTACTTACCCACTGTGATTCTGGGGCTGCTGTGTATGAAGGGTTGAGAAGGATGTCCATTCTGTCATGATTTGTTTGGCAGATGAAACCATAGCTTTGTCCCTGTTTTTTGTTGGAGAATATTGGGAGTCATCTGATGCCTCACACTGAGGCATTCTTATAGTTGGAGACTGCTCATTCACTTCCGGCCACCCAGACCCAAATAATCCACAAAACTATATTAATTACAACAGTGCTTGGCCAATTAACTCAGGATTTTTATTAACTAACTCTTACATCTTAAATGAACCCACTTTTTTTTTTATTAATCTGTGCTTCACCATGAGGCTGTAGCTTACTGGAAAGGTTTAGCGTCTTTCTCCTTTGGCAGCTACCTGGTGTCTTCTTTGCTCTGCCTATTCTCTCTCTCTCTATCTCCATTTGGATTTCCTGCCTGACTTTACTCTGCTAAGCCATTGGCCAAAACAGCGTTGTTTGTCAACCAATAAAGCAACACATATACATCCCACATCACATTCTCTACCATGGAGATCCTTGCCATAGAAATCAGGCTGGGGTGGTTGGGGTGAGGAGGTCAGTGCACCTTTGGCATAGTTCAGGGTCGTCATCATTTTATAAGGAATGGGGTTTGAGTCCAAGTGGGAGGGCACATCAGCTTGATCATGGATCCCTCCACAAGTGCAGATTAGTGGTAAACTATGTTTACTTCAAGTCCTGAGGAGATTAGCCAGACTCAGGTTTCTGGTGGAGAAGCACCGAGACATGCCTGTTCCTGTCTACCCCTCCTTCCGCCAGCATGATCCTCCTAAAGCATGCCACAGAGAGGGCAGCTACTCAAAACTCAGGGGGCTGAATTTGTGCCCTCCAGAATGGAGCCTGGTCTCTTGAAATGGGGTGCAGATAGGAGACTGGACCCTAGAAAATCAGAAGAGGCTTGGGGAGTCAAGGTTGCTTCATGAGTGGTCAGAACCGAGGGACACTGTGTGGAACAACAAAACAAAAGGACAATCTATGACCGCAGCTCCCTCTGCTGCCTCCACCAACTCAAAGAGATTGCAGAGCACCTGGGGCCGTGCACCATTATTTCAGAAAATGTCTTACTCTTGCATCTATGCAGAGAGTTGTCTCTTTGACAAACAAAGAAGCAGAGGGGAATCATGTTTCTTTTTTCTTTTGAAAGAGTCTGTGTCCTTATCCTGGTCTTCTGAAAAATACCAATCAACTTGCTGTGATCCATCAGGAAAACAGGGTGCCAGGCAACTGAGGACCAAGTGCCATCCAGGAGCTTCAGGAGTAATGTCAGGGACCCATTGTAATGAATTAGATCAGTACAATGAATAAGTAGGCCAGCTCAAGAATAACAACTATACTTTAATGGTTATAAGGGGAAAACTCACAATATAAGAGTGGGAGGTCCGACTTCCTATATGTTCGGCGGGCACCGTGCAGAGAGGGCATGCACCTTAATTTTCCTAGTTTGTCCTCCTCCGCTGCAGGTAGCCACGCCTTAATTAGATGTTATTGGTTGATAGAGTTTCCCCATCATCTCCCCCTTTTGTTTAAACAAGATCGATCCAAACCCAACACAACTATATACAATAGGAAGAGATACCAAATATAAAATTACAAACAATAAACAATATCAAGCAAGGAACGCATAACAAAAGTTTTACTAAACATTCTATTTCAAGGAGTCTAAATATTGCATTGAAATTAAGCTTGGCTAAATCATGAGGTAGGTAACTACAATTATCAAATCTTTAACTTCATCAAAGATCTGAGAAGGGGGGCTGGAGAGATGGCTCAGAGGTTAAGAGCACTGGTTACACTGCCAAAGGTACTGAGTTCAATTCCCAGCAACCACATGTTGGCTCACAACCATCTGTAATAAAATATGGTGCCTTCTTCTGGCCTGCAGGGACACATGCAGGCAGACCACTGTATACTTAATAAATAAATAAATAAATCTTAAAAACAAAAAAGATCTGAGAAGGGAAACAATATTATTTGAGTGAACAGGAAGTGCAATCGAGAAACTTCCAAAATGTGCAACAAATGACAGAGACAACTGACTACCTGGGCAATCACCCAAAGTCTCATTTGCAATGTTGAAGTAACCAATTTTGGCTAAGGCCTAACGTAACTGACATACCATTTTCAAAGGCAAGAAACTTTTTAAAACTCTCTTACCCTGTCTTGGCAGGATATGACAGTCCTGTTTTATCCATTTACGGATATTCTATGTCTGTCAGTGATTGAGGTATGGGCATTTCTTTGCCCAAAGGCCAGTTCTGCCAAGAAGAAAGGCTCCAGGTGGAGTGTCTTTGGTGCTCAATATTCTCTCAGGAATAGATCAGTGTTGCCAAGAGCGATTGTATCTCACTACCATGGAACTCTAAGTTAGATTAAAGGCCATTTTCTACAGCTCTTTGAAGAGGTTGAAGATTATCTATCTATACTGAATATAATCTCTATGTATCTAAAGAACCTAATTAGTCTAATTATAAATATGACAAAAATAGATGACTATTGATCTATAATTCTCAATACCTATCTAACTTAAAGACTAAGACAATAAACAACTGTGCAATAAATGAGGACAATGACCTTCAAATGTAAACAATGTATAAGTATCTTGATCAGAAGTAGTAATGTACACTGCAATGTGGTAAACATATATATCAATACATAAACAATGTTTTAAACAGAGGTAGAAGAATACATGTATACAATATTCAACGTAATTTAACTTTGTATCAATATGCAAGAATCAATACCAATATAATTGTCTAAAAACAATAACTCACAAATACCAATCTATTATCCCATCATCCAATTATCCTTTTTTTTAAAAGATCTCTGAGCCTATAAAATTCCCCCATCCATCAACCGTAAACCAATTATAATCAACCCCTAAAATGATATCCCTAAGCCTGAGGGCAAACTTTGCTGGGAGAGGGGATGTCGTCCTCTAAAATTATCAACTTTGGTGACCAGGAGCAAAAGGTAAAAAGGCAAAATTTAACTTCGTCAGTATGCAAAACTCCTCGGGATAGTTTCCCCAGAGTTCTACCTACCTTTCCAGTAATAACATCAAAAAAAGTGTCAGACTCCAAATACCCTAAGGTTATCAAGGAATATACGTGGGAGCCCATACGTGTGAGTAATTTAAAAGAAATTAAACAAGCAATTGTGACTTACAGACTACATTCGTCCTTTGTTAGAGAGATGGTCAAAACCTGGGCTTTCAGTAACAAAGCCACACCTCACGATTGGGCTCAGTTAATCTCAGCTGTCCTAGAAAATGGACTGCAATTGCACTGGAGATGCTTTCTTAAAGTGGAAGCAAGGCTTTTAGAGCAACAGGAAAGAGTGAAATGAACTGAGATTTCCCTAGATCAAATTCTAGGTGACGGACTTTACTCTGATCCTCAGGATCAAGCTCTTTATGATGACCACACCTTGTCCGTATGTACCACAGCAGCTTTAAAGGCTTGGGACAGGGTTCAGGAACCAGGACAGATAGTAGAATCATATCTCAGGGATAAGCAGGGTCAGAGAGAACGCTTTAGTGACTTTTTTGCGAAGACTAACCAGGGCTGTACAAATAGGGATAACTGACCCAGAAGCTAGACGTATAATAATTGAATCTTTGGCTTATGAGAATGCCAACATAGAGTGCAAAAGGATCCTGGGGCCTTTAAAGATCAGATCAGCACCCATAGACGAATGGGTCTTGCATACAATGAATGTCGAGACACTTGACTATGGTACTGAAGCATGGGTAGGAGAAGCAGTCTCCAATGGTAAGAGAAGACATCAAAATATCAAATGTTTTAATTGTGGTAGAATGGGACATATGAGAAGGGATTGTAGACAACAGATTTCCAGAAATAATGCCTCTTCTGGGAATGACAGAAATAGGAGGACTCGGCCTTCAGGTTTATGTTGGAGGTGTGGCAAAGGCCGACATTGGACTAACAAATGTAGGTCAACAAGAGATAGACAAGGCAACCCGATACCATTGGGAAATGCTGTGGGGGGCCTCTCGCAGGCCCCCATGACAAATGTGGTCCAGTCATTTCCAGTTACTGTGGAGAACATGTCTTGTCAGGAAAATTAGAAGATCTCATGCCTGCTTTCAAAAGCAATAATGGTCTAAATGATGAGATAAATGTAAAAAATGAGTCAAGCACTCTGGTGGGACAGAGGAATTGTATATTCTGACAGACCTCTATAAATAAACAAAGACCAAAACTAAAAGTGTGTATAAATGGCATTTTTATTGAAGGCTTATTAGACACGGGTGCAGATGTAAGTATCATTACTCCAGAATCTTGGCATCTGAATTGGCTTCTTCAGGAGGTAAATGTTCAGTTCATGGAAATTGGAACCCTATCTCAGGAAGACAAAGCACGAAATGGGTTGAATACATAGGGCCAGAAGGGAAAATAGAGAAGCTAAGGCCATATATAGCCAATATTGTGGTGAATTTGTGGGGTCGTGACCTATTGCAGCAATGGAATACCCAGATTAACATTCCTGCAGCCCTTAAAGCTTATGTTTCTGAGGAAAATATTACAAGTTATTACAGACGACAAACACCAGCCATTCGGGCTGTATAAAAACACAAAGCAATTGATAAGCCTTCAGATGTACCAACAGCCCTGCCTTTAAAATGATTGACTGGGAAGCTAATATGGGTTAAGCAATGGCCTTTAGCTGAGGAAAAGTTGCAGGCTTTAGAACAACTGGTACAAGAGCAATTAGATGCTCAACATATAAAAGAATCTACCAGCCCTTGAAATTCTCCTGTATTTGTTGTTAAAAAAAATCTAAAAAATGGAAAATGGTGACAGATCTTAGAACTATCAACAAGGCTATTCAACCTATGGGCCCCCTGCAATTGGGAATTCCTCTGCCCTCTCTGTTACCAAAGGGATGGACTTTCATAGTTATTGATTTAAAGGCTTGTTTCTTCACTATACCTTTACAAAAAAAAGATAGAAAAAAGTTTGCCTTCACAGTGCCTACTTATAATAATTCTCAGCCTACTAGGAGGTACCTCCCACAGGGAATGCTCAATAGCCTCACTCTTTGTCAATATTTTGTAAGTCAACCATTGGAAATAACACGTAAACAATTTCCTAAGTCTATAATTTACCATTACATGGATGATATTTTGCTATCTGATTCAAACATGGATACTTTAAAAATATGTTTAAAAAAGTAAAGATAGTTTTACCTAAATGGGGATTGCAGATTGTTCCTAAAAAAAATACAGAGAGGAGATTCTGTCAATTACCTAGGTTGTAAAATAGGTTTACAAAAAAATTAGGACACAAAAGGCACAAATTAGGAGAGACTGATTATGGACTCTTAATGACTTTTAAAGATTGTTAGGAGACACCTCCAGCCTACAACCGGCTGTTGGGATAACACCCGATCTAATAATTCATTTCAACAAAACCTTAGATGGTGATAAAGATTTGAATAGTCCCAGAGAATTGACAGCTGAAGCAGAAAAGGAACTGACAACGGTTGAGGAAAAATTACAGGAGGCACATGTGGATAGGGTGAATCCAAAGCTTAGTTGTATTCTTGTCATATTGCCTTCCAGAATTTCTCCTACAGGAATTTTAATGCAGAGAGATGATATTATCTTAAAATGGATCTTTTTACTACATAAACCAAGTAAAAAATTAAAAATTTATGTAAAAAAGTCTCTAAATTATAAAAGGTAAACTGAGACTTCGTCAACTAGCAGGCATAGATCCAGCAGAAATTATAGTGCCTTTCACTACTGATGAGATAAGAAAGTTATGAAAAGACAATAAACCATGGCAAAGACCTTGTGCTAATTTTTTGGGAGAAATTAATAACAACTATCCCAAAAGCGATAGGCTTAACCTTATAAAGAAAACTTCTTGAATTCTTCCTCAAATCGTACATGATGCTCCAATAACTGGAGCCCGCACATTTTATACTGATACAAATAAATCAGGAAAGGCAGGTTACAAATCAGACAAATTGAGTAAGGTAAAACAAAGCCCTTATAATTCTGTCCAGAAGGCAGAATTATATGCCATTCTCATGGTGCTAAGGGATTTTAAAGAACCTCTTAATATAATTACTCACTCGCATTATGCAGAAAGAGTTATCTTGCATATTGAAACCGCTAAATTTATACCAGATGGGCTGGATGTGCAGAGCTGAGCAGCGAGGGCTCGGGAACACCGTGGAGGCCAGGGGGGAGCTGCTCAGGCAGCTGGGGGGAGCTGGGACAGTCTATGCCCAAATGAATACAGCGTGGCCGCAGCTGGCCAGAGATCCTAGTGGTTCCTCTGAGCGGTGCAGCTGGCCAGAGCCACAAGAGGCTCTAAAAGCTCCACAAACCGGGCGCCAAGTGTAATGAATTAGGTCAGTAAGATGAATAACTAGGCAAGCTCAAGAATAACAACTATACTTTAATGGTTATAAGGGGGAAAACTCACATTACAAGAGTGGGAGGTCCGATTTCCTATATGTTCGGCAGGCACCGCGCAGAGAGGGTGGGCACCTTAATTTTCCCAGTTTGTCCTCCTCCGCTGCAGGTAGCCACGCCTTAATTAGATGTGATTGGTTGATAGAGTTTCTCCATTAACCCGTCATGACTCCCCTCCAGGAGGCAGTCGGGCACTTCCTGCTTTGTCCTGCTTTCTGCCACTATGACAAAATATCTGGGTCTGAGTGGTTTATAAAGCTTATTTGGCCCATATCTCTGGAATCTAGAAAACCAGACAGCATGAAAGCAATGTCTCCTTAGCATTTATTGTATCACAGTATGGCAGAGACACATGGCAAGGCAGAGCCATCTTCTTGCTGGCTCGGGTCTCTACCTTCTTACAAGGCTGCCAGGGATGCCTCATCCTTATGGCCTCATCTGCTCCTAATTACCTTTCCAAGGCCTGACTTTTAAAGAGCATCAGCATATGAATCTAGGGATTAAGTTTCTGAAGTGTGAACTTTTTGGGAGACATATTCAACTAACAGCAGCCCTTGTAAAGACCATAATGAGGGAAAGACTATCTTCCAGATTATGTTAGCAATGAAAAAGGGAAACACACACCTTGTACATTTTGGACCTATCAGACAAATTGAGGTTTATATGTATGTACAGGAAGATGGATATGTTGTTTTGAGACTTAAAAGAAAAAGCAAGTTATATAATGTGTTAATTACTTGATAAAAGACACTGACAAAAGCAACTTAATGGAAAAGGGTTTTATTTGGCTCACAGTTTGAAGGTGCATCCTAATGGTAGGGAAGCTGTGGTGGTGGGAGCTTGGTGCAGCTGCTCACTGTGTCCACAGTCAGGAAGGAATAGATGCTGCTGCTCATTCAGCTTCCTCTCTGTAATGCAGCCCAGGACCCAACCGCCTGGGATGTTGTCACCCTTGTTGACACTTCAATTAACCTAATCAAGATAACCGTTCACAGGCGTGCCCAGAGATCAACCCATCTAGATAACCCTTCACAGGCGTGCCCAGAGGCTAGCCCATCTAAATAACCCTTCACAGGCATGCCCAGAAGCTAACCCATCTAGATAACCCTTCACAGGCGTGCCCAGAGGCTAGCCCATCTAAATAACCCTTCACAGGCATGCCCAGAAGCTAACCCATCTAGATAACCCTTACAGGCATGCCCAGAGGCTAGCCCATCTAGATAACCCTTCACAGGCATGCCCAGAGGCTAACCCATCTAGATAACCCTTACAAGCATGCCCAGAAGCTAACACATCTAGATAACTCTTTACAGGCATGCCCAGATTCTATCCCAGCTAGATAACCCTTCACAGGTATGCCCAGAGGCTAACCCATTTAGATAACTCTTCATAGGCATGCCCAGAGGCTAACCCATCTAGATAATTCTTCTCAGGCATGACCAGAGGAGAACCCATTTAGATAACTCCTCACAAGTGTGCCAAGAGGCTTGTCTCCGAGGTTATTTCAGTTGTTATCAAGTTGGCAGTCTACATTAACCATCGCACAGAACAACTTGTGTGCTATAAACCCAGAAAGTCTCTATGCAGACACCTATACACAGGGGGACAGAGAGATGAGCACTTTTAAAATGTACTTCCCTTTTTGAAGGCCTTCTTAATCAACTGTCTTTGAATTTTGACTCCTCGTCATAGCACTGAACTAGCTCTCCAAACACAAAGAATACCATCTATAAATTGGTCCCTGTTTCCACTTTGCTCTCTGAAGGGAGAAATTATGGCACACCCTCTCCACTGTCCCCAGTTAGCTCAACACTGAGGACTGTATAGCTCTCCAATGGAGTAGGAATTGCTACAGTCATCTTCTGATTGGACATACTTAGAAATCACCATGATCTTAACTGTCTAAACACACTTCATTTGGTAAGGAAATCTCCAAAATCTTGTTAGAATGTCATTTGTTCTGGTCATTCTTCATTGGCCGGTTCCTGAGAAAGAGGACTAGGAGATGAGAAAATAAACAAGATAGGAAAGTTGGGAATGGGAGAAGCTTTCACAAGCTGATGGTTTATGGAAGTAAGTTTATTAAGAATACAGCATGTTGGGGCTGGAGAAATGGCTCAGTGGTTAAGAGCACTGGCTGCACATCTAAAGGAACTGGGTTGAATCCCCAGCACCCACATGGCAATTCTCAACTGTCTATAACTCCAAGATCTGACACTCTCACACAGACACACATGTAGGCAAAACATCAATGTGCATAAAATAAAAATAAATAAATTACATATAAAAAAGGAAGTGCAGCATCTTATATACAGTTTTAAGGTGGGAAAAGGGGATAAAGCAAAAATTATTATACAGTGGGATAAAGTCAGCAGGAAGCTAATCAAGCAATGTTGCTTAAAGGGAGCACAGAATATCTTAAGTGTGCTGCAGACCAGCACACACTGCCTTGGGACTGACAATCATAACCCTTTCAGAAGAAAAGTTGGGTTCTCAGGATCCAAAGTCATAGCTCTCCCAAGGCCTTAGACTTTACTGGCTTTGCCAAGCATGCTCCTGGTTTTAAACAGGGAACTACATTCCTTCTCCACACATCAAGGCCTGAGGGAAAGCATTGGGTGGACCTGCCTGGCTCCCAGGAGTCACTGTGGGTCTTGGTTACTCAAGGTGGAGGGAGATGAAGTGGGGAGGTTGGACAGAGCAGTGCTCTGTGTGAGGATGAGTCCTTTCTCTACCCAAGCATCTCGCTGGGCACAAAACCATGATTAGGATGACTTCTACTTATATAATGATCCGAGGCCATGTTCCATGAAGACAAGTGCTATGCTATCACAAACCTAGCTTTCAATTTTAAGACTACCCCATTGGTGGGAAAAGCGTGGAAATTTGAGAATCTGACAAAACAAATAAAGTCCAAGATTTGTTAATAAAAACTATTGTATTGCTTTTTCTCATTTTTAATTAGTTCCTTGTACAATTTTGTACAATGTGTTTTGATAACATTCACTCCCAGACCCACCATCCAATACTCTGTCTTCTTAAAAAACTTTTTAAACTCGTTGTGGTGGTTTGAATGTGATTGACCCCCATAAGCTCACAGGGAGTAGCACTATTGGGAGGCGTGGCTTTGTTGGAGTCATAGTCTACCAGAGACCAGTGGTCAGCCTTGTGTTAGTGCAACAACACATCGGAGACTGCCAACCTATAAAAAAGAATTAGTTTATTTAGTTCACACTTGTGGAGGTTCAGAGTTCAAACTCAGGTAGCCCTGTGGACAGCAGAAGGTGTTGAAACAGTCAGTGGCAGAGACACATCTCTTTCCTACCTGCGGTCCACTCTGCCTCCAAGAATGGACGGGGCAGAGAGCAGAGTACCAACAAGCAATGCTTCGTTGCCAATTTGGATAAGATAACAAAATGGAATGTCAAGAAGAATTTAAACGATACAAGTTTGAGCTCTTGGTAGTGGGATGATGAGAGCTGGGAAAACTCTAGAAAGTGTTATAGCCCAAAACTCAGGAGTTCAGGTACCGGCTGAGCACGTACTCACTGGCAGAAGAAGTGGGAACGCGCCCCCGTCTCTGGCAGGCTTTGACGATTGGCGTCTCTAATCTCTGATCTCTGCGGCTTAGTGACTGGGTCCCTCTACCTGCTACTGCTGGTGGAGTCCTGAAGGCTGGCTCAGGTGATCACTCTGCCTGGACAGAAATCTCAGGCATGGCATGAGGAATCAGCCAGTCCACAGGGGCCTGGCCCGAAGAGTCAGCTCTGAAGTAGTCCCATCTTCCTCCTCTGTCAAGTTCTGCAGAGAGAGTGTGTGTCCAAGCTGCAGGACCAGCTGGGCCCTGATTCTCTGAGCCGCTAACCACTTCCAGCCAATCAGAGAAGAGCTAGCTGTCAGTTGCCCACCATTCTGGTTTCAGCATCTTTGTAGACCTCCATCTGCAGCTCTTCCAGTCTGGTCACGGGTCTACTCTGGTTCTCCCTCTGTCCCTTGCGACACTGGGAAGTTTTCTTTTCCGCATTGCTGCATTATCCTCCAGGCTAAAGCTTCCTTGCTATCAGAGAGCCTTCATCCTGATTGGGCAGGAAGCTTTATACTGTGGGCTCTCAGTGTCGCATAACGGTGGGAGCAAGTGGCCACATTTCATCCCAGGCTGCCTAGAGAGCTAGGTAGGCACATGCTTGACTTTTGTGACAGC
This sequence comes from Ondatra zibethicus, assembly GCA_004026605.1. NCBI lineage: Eukaryota > Metazoa > Chordata > Mammalia > Rodentia > Cricetidae > Ondatra > Ondatra zibethicus. The sequence goes on from PVIU01000819.1 coordinate 168,290, forward strand.
TCTAGCAGAAAATTTAACTCAGAATCCCAAGAGAAAGAACTCGATGTTTTTAGAGGCTCTGACTCTTAATGGGTTCTAGCTTGGTCCCAGTTCTTGAAGGTCTACAGCATGTGCCACCACCACGCTGGACATTAAGCCTCTAACAGAAAACTCCATGGAGAGACCCAGAGAAAACACCTAGTGTCATTGATAAGATCACAAAGATGGGAAAGCCTTTAGTCAGGTAGAGTGTTAAGCAGTGTGCTAATAGGGGCAAAGCAGTCAGTCTCAGTGCTTTGTGAACAAGGACTAGTTATTATTCATTGTTATTTTCTGCTTTGACAGATAGATGCAGTTCTTCATACTGTGTGCATTTTAAAGAATTTTCTCAGTTGGGAATATTTTCTGCTCTTCTGGACACATTTCTCTGCTGTGAGCTCTGCCTTTGCTAGTCCCCATTCTCTCTCCTCCAGGCAGGCAAAATAGGGACTTGGTTTCCTCCCTGTTAACACCTTTAAATATTTGTGGACTCTTATCAAGTCTTGGCTATCTCCCTTCCACCGCTACCTGGCCTGCACCACCAGGGCGTTTGATCTTAATGCACTAGTTGTTCCTTTGATCATCTTGGTACAGTGCTCAGACCCTCTTGGCGATAACAGCTCCTCTTAACTCTGTCACTTGCAGCATTCCAACTGGTCTTGGAGAAGCAGATCACAGAGAGCACATTCCTGATGGGTTTTTTTTTCTTTCTTTCCATGATGTAAACTTTTGCAGTATTGGACTCAGCTCAAGGTTTCCTTTTCAACATTAGCTAAAGTTCCCTGAAGAGTACAGTTAAGGGATGGGGCCAATGGGGCAGGATTGTGGTCACAAACTCTGGGGAGGCCAAGGCAAGAGGATTGTTTGAGTTCAGTTCTGGGCCCTCCTGGGCAATCTAATGAGATCCTGTTTTAAAAAAGAAAGAAAGCTCAGTGATGTAGCCATTGGTAAGTTGTCCATGTCTTCATAAATACCCCTAACCCATGTTTGAATAAGTAGTCCTGTTTCCAACTCATTAAGTGACCCAAACAAACAAGACATGACAGTTGAAGAGGGTTGGAAAGAAGAAAAGGATCATGGGTAAGAGGGGGACAAGAGAGAGTAAGAGGGGGTGAATATGATGAAATTACACTATAAACACATGAAAATGGCACAGTGAAACTCGTTACTATATATAATGGACACAGATCAATACAAACTAAAATAAAATTAAGCTGCTAATTTTATTTAAAGGGGAGAATTGAGGGAGGGTGAGTAGAAGGAGAGAGAGGGGAAGGAGGGAAGGAAGGAAGGAAAGAAGGAAGGAAGGGAGGAAGGATTTGTGTGTTAGCTATGCTGTGTTACTAGGGTCAACGAGGGTCACTAGCATCAACATTCCTGACAGAAGCAACTCCAGAGAGGAAAACTCTTTTGGCTCACGTTTTCAGAGGGCCCAAGCCCACCATGGTGGGGAAGGTGTGGCAGAGCATTGCTGCACACACCATGGAAGGCCAGGAAGCAGAGACCGAGCTATAGAGGCAGCCAGGGGTATTATGCCCGCCCCCTCCCCCCGCCAGTGAAATGCTCCAGTGACTTGTCTCTTCCAGCTCAGTTCTGCCTTCTATGTTTCTAGAACTTTCAAATACAGAACTGCAGACAGATGCCAGATGTTCAAACCATGACCCTGTGAGGGACCCCAAGCAAAAATGATTTCTGTTTAAGTAATTTCCTAATCATGATAAAATGTAACATAGCTGGACTCATGGAGTAACAAGATGACCCTTTAAGCAACACCTTCTACTGATGAGTTTCTACTTTCGATTTGCCACCCTGCTATTTCAATTGGAACAGATACATTTTAAGATATGAATACTTCTGGGATAGTATTATAGGCTGAATTTCACATTCTCCTGAATCCATATATTGAAGCCTTAACTGCAAATTTGGTGCCATGTAGAGGGGGGCGTTGGGAAGCGGTTAGGTTTCCATGGGGATATGGAGGTGGGGCTCCTGGGGGTAAACAGTGCAGTATAAGAGACACCAGACAGCTTGCTTCTTCTCTTTGCCTATGAGACTGCAACTCTCACATGAGCTCAGCTGCCTGCCATCCAGGAAGGACCTCCCAGAAACTCAGCCTGTCCACTGCGCCATCCTGCACTTCCCAGTCTAGAACGCTAAGACGTGACTTTCTGACGTTTAAGTGGCATGTCTTCAACTTTTCCACACATGACTCCTTTCCATTTGCAAAATATTTATACAACTCCGGGTTACAGGGATGTAAAGTAGCTATACACATCAAACATTATTATTATTCACTGATAATAAATTTCAAGTCAGTTTTAAACACTTCTTCAGCATGCAGACATTTTTTATCGCGTGCTAGATAAAAGTAAATTTGCATTCTAATGAGATGATGTGCTTGTTTGTTTTTACATAAATAATTAAATCTTGGCAGAATGTTTGCTACTTCAGGGCACTGGAGAACACTTCTCGGAGTTGATTAACGTTTTGATTTTATAATAAGCAATGCTGAGAATACCATTTCACATCAGCACATAGTACAAAATAGCAGATACACGTTTAAGGCCATTTCAGAAACTGGACATTCTCCTTAACCCCAAACCAATGTCCTTTTAAAGATTTTTAAAAATAAAACTCAACTCAGCAGCTTAAAGATCAACTTTCAAGATCAGACACTCTGCTTCCAGCCAACCCAAAATGTACTCACTTGACCACACATCCCTGCTGAGAAATGACGCTGGGCAAGGTAGAAAGTCTTTCTCTTTCGTTATCATTATGTTTCTATAAAAGCAGAAAACTGTCTGAGAAGTAAAGATACTACAGCTCGCAACAAAACTATCACCAAGGACGTGGTACTGCGTCTGAGGTAAGGTGTCCCAGACGGTCGGTCATAGTCGGCATTGAATGGCATGACAACATGCATGCGCAGAACGTGCATGCTGCACATTCGGAACCACAGTTGCCGGGAACCCAAGCAAGGGCTGTCAGGAATACCTCAGACTCATCGCACAGATATTTTTCATTAATTCTTGGTAATTGTGTATTTATAAATCTTTTAGTGTTGTTAAAATATCCGTAACACCCACATCCAGTCACATGATCTCCTGTGAGTTCACAGCCCAGAGTTTAAGGAGCTGGGTTTTAAGAGACCTAGTCTGTGAGTTTCTTGGTACCACAAGCTCACCAACAGAGAGAGGATATACAGACCTAAACTCTCATTAAGATGCAGGCACTCTTAAAATTATACCCATGAAATCTTAACAATAAGGTTACCCAAATACAATCTTAACAAAATAGTTGCCAACAATGAGGTTGACTTGCACAATGACTACACCAATCATCGGCCAGTGTGGATGGGGAACTTTCACAAGGTTCCCTTATAAATGAAGAGCTACCAGACAACTAACAACTGCCAAGAGAGGGAGAATCAGCTTTCTTCAGGGATGAGCCCCCATAGGTTACCCAATCTAAAAGGCTCAACCCTAAACACATGTACCTATGAGCAACAGTAAATGGACTCAATGTAATTGTATATTATATACTATTGTATATGTATATATATATATGTATGTGTATAGTACACAGCATTTAATATATAATAATAACTAGAAAAGTAAAGGTCTTGACTCTGAGTGGGAGTGGGAGTGGGAGAGGAATTGGAGGGGAGAGAGGAAGAAGTAGGAATGATGTAAATAAAGTACTTACGTACGAAATTTTCAAGAGAAAGTTACAACCACTATAGCTGGATATACAATTACTAACGTATTTATTTGTTTTAGTCATGGTACTTAGAATTAAAAATTGAATTATAGAGAGAAAAGGGACAAGAAGAAGTTTGCAAAACCAGGAATAGGAAAACTGAAGGCAAAAGTTATGTATCTCAGAGTTTGGGTCCAAACTAGCCCTGCCTTTAGGGACCTTTAGAGACACAATCAATACCTTATATACATAAATAGCCTTTCTGAGCTGGGCAATGGTGGTGCTTGTCTTTAATTCTAGCACTTGGGAAGCAGAGGCAGGTGGATCTCTGTGAGTTTGAGGCCAGCCTGGTCTGCAAAGTGAGTTCCAGGACAGTCAGAGCTGTTACACAGAGAAGCCCTGTCTCAAAAAACCAAAAATAAATAAGTAGCTATTCTTGTCATCTCCTGTGGCATGTGTCATTGCATGGGACCAAAAAATAATATTTTGAAAAAACACATGATTAATCTTTGTTAGGATTCAGGACTTTCTTGAATTGATCCATTTCATTTTGCTCAATTAATATTCATTTTGTCCAGGGTATATCTTGGTTTCTAACACAGTGCCTTTGCTTTTCTGCTCAATAAATTACTTTGCATGGTTCCTAAATACTTATTCTCAATGTTGTTTCTCAATTTCACATGTGAAAAAGTGTTTCGCCTTCGCAGTCATGGATTGCAAACTTTGCAAAAAGACTGCTAGTATGTTAGTCGGGATTGTGTTTGCTGAACTCTGCATGAGTTCACATGTAGGACATTACTAATGCTCGGGGCATTGTCTTCTTCAAATTTCATATCCCCCTGAGGTCAGGTGTTCCTTCCACAAGCAATCAGAGCCAGGCCATTTCTTGCCGTGGGAAGTATAAAGGGAACTGAGCCGTCTAAGGAATTTCAGATTATGGACAGAAGATCTGTGTAGATTAAATCAAGGCTTTTGAGTCACCTTCAGAAGGGAAATAGAAAGCTTCTGTTAGGCTCCAGAGAATCTGAGTTCTGCATATCTAGCTTTCTGAGTCAGCGATTGCTGCTTAGCCACTGTTGAAATCTGTCTGAGACGCAGAGAAACCCCCTAAGGAATTCTACTGGAAATGGCAAAGGGACAAATCTCTGTCCTGGCATCTTTCCCATGAGTTCTAAAAGGCTTGCTTTGTTGTAAAAAAAAAAAAATTTGAAGTTAGCGATCTCCCTGCACATATTCCTTCTACAATGTCATACCTTATACTCAAAAGGGGACATTTTTCAGCAGGCACTCGGCTTTGTTTCTTAAAGTCCTAAGAACCATTGTGTACGAAGACAATGTTTATAAAAGACTCTGGTCTTGTTCCAAAAGTTTAATTAATTAAATGTTTATTAAACAATTCTTAGCAAAATAGCAGACAGGCCAACGGAACCAATATGGATGGGGCTGACATTGATCCTCTCTGCAGAGCTGGTGCACAAACTCACTCAGGAGCTGAACTACAGAACTCACTCAGGAGCAGATCAGACCTCGGATTCCAGACTAGAGCATACTGAATGTCTCCTGGTTGGTGACCCCTCAGGCGGTTGCAGGCAATTGTCCCAGTGTTCAGATTCTCAGGTTCTCTTTCTGTACCCAGGTAGTACCCTGGATTGTAACTCTGGTGGGATATGGCGCCATTAAGAATGTCCCAAGGCAGGACATTCATACCCTCCTCGGTCTTGCGCTAGGCTGCACTCTCTCAGCCGACTGAGGAAAGTAGGTTCTGCCTGAAGCTGGAGTTGAAACACAGGGCCCCGTGCATGAGCCCAAACAAAACCTGAGTTAGTTCTGCCAGAGAGTGGGCATCTGAATGCCCAGGAGAGCATCTGAGTCGCCTTAAGGAGGGAAACAGCTCCTGTTGGACCCCAGGGAATCCAGAATTCTGCACATCTAGCTTTCTGGGTTAGACATGGCTACTTAAGGTTGCTGTTGAAATCCGTTTTATAGCATGTTTTACCGGAGTTGTTGGGGGACTCTGGAAGCTGACAGATCAGGAGCCTCCGGCACAGGTGTTGAAGCTCCAGCCCTCATGTGTGGTCTGGCGACTGTGGAGGTCCTTTCCCTCCTCCAGGGCACAAGGCCACAGGACACCCATGCTGTTCCTCATGGTGGCCCAGCTTTGCGGAAGGAGGGTAAGCCTGCTGGAATCCGAGGGCTTACCAGTCATTCCCAGTAGTTCCTCTGTAAGCTGCCCATTCACCATGCTCCACCACCTTCCTCACAGGTTTGCTTTCTGTTTCTTCATTTGCCTAATCTTACATGTACATTTCAAATGGTGTTTCGTGGCTGGTTGTATTTGCAGCAATTATCTTCTATCTTTGCCTATGATACTTTGTGTGTGCTAAAGTTAAATAAGTATACTGAAGTTAAAAGGTAATAAAATTTATGGTATTTTTTAAGCTGAGAGGTTATTATCTTTCTCTGTCAAAATTAGAATTCCTTGTTCCCAAACCACCTGAAATCTATGGACAACACATCTTTCTCACAGTTAGTCTTTTGCTCTTTGAGTTTAGATGTCTACCACGTGTGTGTTTATTTGTGCATTGTAATGGGAGACTTTCCTCCCTGGAACAGTCCAGCATATATGGTCTAACATACATGGTCCCAGTATATATGGTCTAACGTATATGGTCCTAGCATATATGGTCTAACCAGCTGAGAGCAGAGGGGGCTCTTGCTGAAATATCATTAGCAAGAAAGAAGGTATTTAAAATTTCTGACTTTTGGTAACACAGTTCAAACTTAAAAAAACCCAAATGTTACTTAGAACTTGAAGATTACAAAAAAGGTCAAAATCCCCAACAAGTAGTGACAGATGGACAGGTTTTGAACATGCTATGCTATCTCATTGATTTGCCCTGCTGCCTCTCCAGGACTGTACATGTATCACATGTAAAACACACCCTACCATAGCTTTCAATTTGTTTCAATTTATTCAATATTATATTTAGATACACTTTTCCTTTTTTCTTTCTTCTTTTGTTTGTTTGTTTTTTGAGAAAGGGTTTCTCTGTGTAGTCCTGGCTGTCCTGGAACTCACTCTATAGACCAGGAGAACCTCCGACTCAGAGATCTACCTGCCTCTGCCTTTAGAGTGCTGGAATTAAAGGCATGTGCCACCACCACCAGGCGATACAATGCTTTTCAAATTAAGAAAAATGTCTAGTTAGGGCTGTTGAGACAGCTCAGGGGGCAGAAGGGCTTGCCAAGGAAGTATGGTGACCTGACTTTAATCTCCACATTCCACGCTGGAAGAAGAGAACCAACTCTCAAAGGTTGTTCTGAAGTTCACATTGGAGCTGTGGCATGCTCACGCCCCATCCCGATAATAAGCTAAAAGAAAAGAAAAAAAATCTAGATCATTTTGTTACAAAGCATATATTTGTTTGAAATCATATATCAACACAATGACTGAATCTTTTAAGATAGGTGGCCATAAATTTTTCCTTAAGTTTTCTTTTAATGAGGTAATTCACAACACTGTGTTTTCTTAGGATGACTTGGTAGGGGTAAACACAACTTGACCAATTACAAACTGGTTGAAGTAATTTGATCCTTCCTCTCTCTCAGCTCCAGAGAGCAAGCAGCAGGAGGTTTACCATTCCCCAGGATCTCCTTACCAGGAAGACACAAGAGAGCAAGTCTCATCCCAGATCTGTTACAGATCACAAGGCTTACCAAACACACACTGACTTCAAAGTGGAACCCTCCTTTCCTATTCTCTAGATGACTTTCTAGCTCTGTTTATTTGAGGGCTCTGACCTGCATGCTGCATGAAGTCTTGCCAACACTGCACAGGTGGGGCTAGACAGCCTGAGGTTTGCCCAGACCAATGGTTGGAGTCGACACTGTTTAAAGAATAGTTCTCAGGGCGTCCTGTGAGGCTCAGGGTAAAGACTCAATTTTTCGGCCCTATGCACTGTAAGGATTATGACTGTCCCTAAAGTACCTTAGCCAGTCTCTATAGCCTGACAATTTCAAATATCACACATGTTCACACGTGACCTGCTAATTAGTAAGTCTTAAGATAGTTGCTGTTACACTAGACAATGTAGGCTAAGGAAACTGATCATACAGATTAAACTTTGAATTTAGTGGAGCAAACATGTCATCCTTTCTTGGCCAAATTAGTCTCAAGTAAATTACAGACAGCTCAGTCATTCATCTGGTAATTTAACAAATATTTATGGTACATTTAGGTACTAGAGAGAAAAAGATACAAATTCATTTCTGTATAGAATTTATCTTCTAGGACAAACTGAAGAAAATGGGGGGGGGGTGCTTAGATAACGAGATGAAGGCTGATGAGCAGCTTTTGTTTCCATTCACAGTGTAGGCACACCACTGGGCTCGCCCTCCCACCATGGACAACCATGATATGCTGTGCTCGAGGGCCCAAGACCCAGGAACTCTGAGAGAAGGGACCCAAACAGGGAACGCCTATTGTCACTCTACTTTCGTGTCTGAACAAACTTAAAAATGTTGCTCTAAAAATGTCAAAGCCAGGTCATGGATGTGTGGTCTCACCAAGGATGACAACAATCGGGCCAAACATCCATGGACTGGGCAGCGTCCAGGGGCTTTCTGGGGTCAGGACACACCCCCAATCTCAAAGCCCTTGGTATTGTGGAAAGTAGGCAACAAAATCTGCATGGGACCCAGAGGAGAAGCCTGGGGCAGTCATGGTATAACAGCAAAGTCGAGACCTGGGGGAGAAGAGGGATGCCAGGAATGGAAGATGCCAGGGGTAAGTGTCACTCTGTGCCTGAGGAACAGCAGGAGGTCTGTGAAGACCAGGATGGCCCCACAAACAGAACTATGTTCAAATAAATGATAGTGAGATCAAGTATGTGAAAATGAGAAGCCACAGAGACTTCATGACAGTGCAGCTAAAGTCCCCTGTGCGCCGTGTCCTAGACCTGCAGTACCTGCTCTAAAACAGGGGTTAACACTGCTTTCCAGCCTTGCAGAGCAGAAGCATCAAGACTTTAGAGGATCTCGGTGGGAGAAGAATGTGTGCAACGCTAACAAGGTTTCATGCATTCAGGGTGTGTACACTGAGAATCCCTGGTTTGACTAATTCTGAAAACTGAATGAGAGAGATAGTATTGTCACTACCATGTGACACACAAGTAGCAGGAAGGGTGGAGGAATGTGGTGACATCTCCATTCCTATGCATTCACCGAGGAATCTCTGAGGCTGAGCTGGAACTAGGCAACTCCACTTCAGAATCTGGATCTTGTGCATGTTTTGAGGCAAGGCCTTTGCTATGTAGTCCAGGCTGGCCTAGAACTCAGGCTCCTCCTAGCCCACCTCCCAGGGCTGGGATTATAGGTAGTATCATGCTTGGTTCAGGGTCTGGATTTTAAATGTTCAACCAGACTTGTTGAATAACTAGTTTTACATGAAAGATTGTGTCTAAGACAGTATCCTGCAGACTTATTTCCATCAATGTAGTTCTAAAGCTATTTAGTCTCCCAAAGCAGCAACTATCAGATATTAACTGAAATAAATCAATATATTTACACCCAACAAGATGGCTCTGCAGGTAAAGGTACTTGCAGCCAAGTCTAGTGACGTGAGTTCAATTCCTGGAACCAACATGGTGGTGGGAGGGAACTACTGCAAATTGTCTTCTGACCTCCACACAGGTGCACACATACACATACATCACATCACATGTACAAACACACATATATACATACACATAAGCACACATCACATACATACACATCACACATGCAAACATACATATATACACATGCATGAGCACAAACACTAGATAAACAAGCCTACAACAATTATGATAAGTACCTTTCAATGCAGTTAAGTTAGACACTGCTAGAATGAGTGGGTAAGCCTTCTAACCCCTCACATCTTCCTGGAATTCCAAATACCTTGAATGTGGGTTACTGTTTGCACTGAATTTAAACGCTTTAAAAAGAAATCTATTTAGTTTTCTTCTGTTGTTTGCTACAGGACCGAGCAGGTCAAAGCTTGTTAAATAAATCGACAGAGAACATTCTCAAGTTAAATTTAGGTGCATTTAATTTAAGGCTCCCCTGGCAGATAGAAACTGCCAGCTCCACCCATCCAACTAGGACTGAGGTGGTTATCAGAGATGCCAGAGGGCAGCATTGCTTCAAGGCTTTAACTGCAGAGTGAAGAGCATGCCAATCCATAGTCAAATCAGTTCAGAAAAGGGAGAGGGAGAGAAAATTCAGGCTGCTCTTCAGCGAACCCTCTCAGCCTGCTCTCTCCCTGGGAAGCCCCGGTGCAGGGTCTCTCACAGGTGCAAACACAGATTAAGGATGCTTGTGACGACTTCACAGTATCAGTGGCCGGTGACAAAAGGACAGGATTCACTAGCACTGTGTGTTCCTATCTGTTCTGTTTCTATTTCAAAAGCCTAGGGGAATCCTGTTACTTGCGCAGTTCAGAATCTGATGAGGACTGCTAAGAACATTTTACCTGTAAGAAGAGCAGGGCTGAGACAGAAGAGCTCAGTGACAGAGCATCTGCTTAATCGTCATGGGGCCAGCCCTGAGAACAGCCTCCAGCACCAAAACCAAAGAGCACAGCCTTTGGGTAAAATCCAGGCCAGGTCTCAGCCTGGTGCTGCTGGTATTTTGGGACTCTGAGTCTCTGCAGCATGGGGACTGGCTAGTGTGATACTCCTATCCTCAACCCCAGTTGTAATGATGAGAATTGTTTCCAAACTTTGCAAATGGCACTTGGGGACAACAGCTGTCTCCATCTGAGAACTTCTGGGTTAGATCAATTTACTAGTTAGTTCTCTCTTTTGTAAATCATTGCCACTGAGAACATGATCAAGCTTGAAAGTCTGAGGAAATAATGACCAAGGAACACTGGTCATGCTGGCCAATGCCCATCATTTCAGGTAATCAGGAAGCTGAGGCAGAAGGATCAAGTTTGATGTCAGCCTGGGCAAATTAGCCAGACCCTGTCTCAAAATAAAAATTTACCTTTTTTTTTTTTTTAAAAAAAAAAAGTGTATGCGCGTGTGTGTTTGTTTGTTTGTCTCTGTGTGTCTGTCTCTGTGTGAGTATATGTCATTTGTGTTCTGGTACCCTCAGAAGCCAGAAGAGGTCATCAATTCCCCAGAGCTGTGGTTATCCATTAAAAGGCAGTTTATCCATTAAGAGGCAGCCAGGTAAAGAATGGACTCCGCAGTACAGTTGGGTCATTGAAGTTGTGTTGAGAGGGCCCAGCAGAGCCACAAAACCACTCAAAGTTTTCTGTGGAGGATCAGTACCTGAGAGAGAAGAGCAGATTTATATAAAAAAGTGAAATGTACCTAACCTGTGGGAACTTGTGGACGTTTTGTTAAGGACAGGAAAGGTATATTTCTGTGTTTGGATTATTTGACGTTCTAAATGAATCCAGCAGTTATCAGTGTTTAGAAAGAGATAAACAGCATGCTTCTACAAGCACCCCAGAAAAGCACAATGTGCTCTCAAGTGTTGCCAGGCACGTTGCTTGATGTGAGGCCTAGAGGCTCTGCAGAGGACTCAGTTGCTATTGGGAAAGAAGGCAAGAGTTTTGAGTCCTCTGTCCTCAGGCCTGGGGTTTTCATATGTAGTTGTGGCAGAGCAGGCCAGGCATGCTGAACACAGGGGGTCTCTATTAACCAAAAAGTACTAATGAAGGAAGAGTGCTTATCTAGCATGCCTAAGGCCCTGTGTTCCACCCCCAGAACCCAATAAACACACTGTGGTAGCATGTGCCTATAATTCCAGCCTTTGAGTGGCCGGAGCAGGAAAATCAGATGCTGCAGGTCATCCTTAACTTAAGTTTGAGACTAGACTGGACTACATGAGACCCAGCCTCAAATAAAACCAAACATGAAACGCTTTTAAGGATCCTTTTATACCCAGACCAACAGACTTGGATCTATAGTAACCACGTAAGGGACAAGAAACGTAGCACAAGGAATAATTATACACACGTTTGACATAGATCTCGTAATGCTCTATAGTAGAACAGAATATAGTCTATAGAAAGGCAGGATAGCAAATCTGACAGCTGTCAGCTGTAGCCTTATTGTGTTACTATCATCATCACCACCGTCACCACTGTCACTGCCATCTTTGCCCTGCTTAGTTACAATTAGGAAAGTGTTTTGCATCTTACTAAGAATGGTTTGAACTATCATAATGATAACAAATCCCAACATTGTGGAGGTGACTTCTGCTTTTTATTTTGAAACGTTGACATGTTCGGTGGTTGACTGCGTCAACGCGTGTACTACTTTTGATAATGACAACTCACGACTAAGAAACCTGAGTGAGTTTCTCTCTACTTTAGCATTTTAATGGGAAAATGGCATGATGAGAAATGTCCCAAATTCCTAGGACACTCACTAGCCTAGCTTTCTTGAGGGCTCTGCTCTCAGACTCCCCTCCAGAGCCAGGTGTGCAGAGGTGAGTGGCTTTCAAACTGCAGGTGGTAAGAAATGGGTATCCTGAAGACGAGGTCTGCCCTGGGGAAATAGAGTCATGGATTGCCTCTTGAGAATAGTTAATTCTCTTCTTTGTTTCTGTTTGTATACGTATTGTGAATTCTGTGTGTGTGCGTGTGTGTGTGTCTGTGTGTTGCATATACATGAGTGTGTGGTTGTATATTTCCACATATGTGCATTCAGAGGCCAGAAGAGGATGTGTGATGTCTTCCTCTGCAGCAGCTTTTTGCCTTATTCCTTTGAGACAGGGTCTCTCACCGAACCAGAAACTCACCATTTTGACTAGGCTTGCCTGAGAGCAAGCTCCCAGAAACTCCCTGCCTCCATCCCCCAATGCTGGCATTATAGGTACACACCGTCAGACTCAGCTTTTTACCTGAGGGCTAGAGGTTTTGGGCTCAGACCACCATAGTCACACAGCAAGGCCTCCTACCTACTGAACTATCTGCCTAGCATCCCCTTAGCAATATTTCTTTCTATGTAGAAAATAAAAGCAGAACGTGGTGGCCTGTTGAACAAGTAAGTCACTGTGTGGAATTTTCCAAAGAGTGACAGGTACCTATCCCACCCATCCCGGAAGACTGACTGTCAGCAGTCTCAGTTAGATGAGAAGGGTTCTTAAAGCACAAATCCTGAAGTTGATGATGCATTTGTCCTTGATGTAAGATACACTTAAGCTGCACTAGGTTCCTGATATCCCTTGCCTGTGTGTGGGACATTAATCCCATCATTCTCTCTTGGCAGAATAGTCTGGAGTTTGCCTGTGACAGGCACTATTTTAAAACCCCAATGTTAGGAATATTTCTTAAGAACGAGTCTCTCCGCCCACCCAAATAATTCCAATCAGACCAAATTAGGCCAAATAAAAGATGCCCATGTTTAATGCAGTGCTCCCGGATGGCACCGGAAAGCATGGTGAGGGGAAGAAAGAAGGGGAAGACCACAAAAAAACCCCCCAAAGACCACTTGTTCATTTTCTGGGCGGCAGCCTAAACAGCCTGTGGGAATGGTCCTGACCCTCCCTGGGGAGGGGTCACCACTTGGCGGGCTTTCCCGGAGGTGGAGTCCCGACCAAGGCAACTCCCAGGGGAGGGGGCTTGAAATGGATGCCAGGGGCTGTGGTGATGCTTTCAACCAAATACCCAAGGATGGAAAGAATGGGCACAGCAGTCAAATAATCACAGAACAGATCTACGAAATGATTACAAAACAAACAAATCTACACATCAAAGTGATGGAGAAGATTAAACCTTAAATGAGCTAGCTACACAGCAAGAGTGAACTTCAGAAACCCTAAATGCTACTTAGCTTTGATGAAAATGAGCATTGGTTAAAATCCAGTCCTGAGAGATTCTTCATGCTGTTGTGACAACACGATTTAATTCCAACCCACAGGTACCCTTTGATTCTTTTTAGCCATGTGGGAGTATTATGAATCATGTTGAACAATTCTAGAAGAACTTTCCAGAAATTCCTAGGGAAACAAGATGGGACTTACTGGAGCTTTCCAATAAAACACTGCATAATCTCTAAAAAGCACGTTCTTTGACACAATGATGTCAAGAATGAGGAATGTTACTTCCATCAGCTCTGTGTTTGAATGTGTTTCACTCCACAGTGCTGTTTGGAAATGATGTGCTAAAAAATAAAATATAATTTAAAAAAGGAGGAAAATATTCAGCACACACACATACACGCACTCACGCACGCACGCACATACTCAAATTCACATCGACTAAGACAAGCACCTCCAGGATCATGTCTGTCCATCATAATTTTTGCTTTGTGGAGGAGATGACGGAGTCCCAGAGGGTGACCCACTGGTCTCAGTTACACAGCAAGTCTTCAATGGATGTCCTAACCCATCCCCAGCTTCTTGCAAACAAGGCAAACCACCAAAGAGGTTGAGCTGAGTCCTTTCCCAGAGAGGTTGATAAGGGATACCAGTTTCCTAGCTCCCATTGTCTTCAGTCTCCTGAGGGTCTCGGGTTAGCTCTGTAGCCGCCAAAAAACAAAATCTCTTGAATTTCAAAGACACCAACAGGTGGTGACAATGTTAATGGATGCTAATGGGCATGACCTGGGCTGATTACATCTGGCTCACTGGATCATTGGCTCCTGCAGACATCATAAGAAAGATTTTGGAGAGAGAGTCACTTCTACCCTCCCTCTGTAGCAAACCTAGTGAGTTCTACCTTGCCCCTTCCAGGCAGGGGTTTCCTTACAACTCAGCAAGTCTCCCAGCCCTAGGGAGAACAGGCAGATTTCCAGGAATCTACCTCTGTGTGCTCTGATTCCGTGCTGGTATCAGTGAACTCCTGCCAGTCCTCCCGGTCCTCCCGGTCCTCCCAGCCTAGCCCCTTATCTGGGGCTGGTGAACCAACCAACCCCTGCAGGGCAGGGAGGCTTCTTTCCCGTGTGATATCTATCATCACATTTTTACTGTTAGAAACTTGAGTTACTTAGTAAGGTTTAATGTTTTTATTTATCCATCCAGGCTTTCTTTTAAACTCTGAGGATCAGCATTCATGGGGCCAGGACCATCTACAGGTCTGCACCAGCCAGGAAACCATTTTCCTTCCTCTGTGGTTCTGAACCATCTACAGTTCTGTACCAGTCAAGAAACTATTTCTCTTCCTGTGTTTCTAAACCATCTACAGTTCTGTAGCAGCCAGGAAACCATTTTCCTTCCTCTGTGTTTCTAAACTATTCCGTTTAGCTCTGTCAACCCCGCTTCTTCACTTTGTTTAAATGGAACTGGACGCTGGAATTTTCCCTTCTCCACATAAAACACTTGGGAGCGCTGATGTGTTCTTTGTTTTGTTTGTTTGCTTGCTTTGTTTATTTGTTCATTTATTTTATTCTTCCTTTTTTCTTATCTGGGCGTTAGTCTCAGTAACTTATTTGGTCTATACTTAAAAATATTGCCTGGCCTAAGAATTAAGGGCAATAATTGAGAAGTGAGACCTCCTAAAACTTAAAAGCTTCTGCACAGATAAAGAGACAATCCGGTGAAGTGGAAGCTCACAGAATGGGGAAGAATCTTCACCAGCTATACATCTGACAGGAAATAATATCCAGAATATATAAAGAATTATAAAAAATAGTAAAAAGCAAAACAAAAATCTGACCCATTCTAAAAATGGACTAAGGATCTGAACAAAGAGTTCTCAAAAGAAGAAATAAAAGTAACTAAGAAAAGTATTTCAAAAATCTTTATTGTCCCTAGCAATTAAGAAAATGCAAATTAAACCAACCTTGTAATTTCATCTTACACCAGGTTAGAATGGCAAAGATAAACAAAACAACCAACAAAATGCTGGAGAGGATGTGGGGAAAAGAGAACTGTTGGTAGCCTTTGTAAACTGGTCCAGCCACTCTGGAAACCAGTGTGAAGAACCCTCCAAAAGCTAAAAATAAATCTACCCTATGACCCTCTACCAAGTCTTTGACTCCCTACCCTATGCCACAGATGCTTGTTCAGCTGTGTCCATTCCTGCTCTCTCTACTCACAGTAGCCAGATGGGAATGAAACAAAGCCACCTGACTGTCTTCTAGCTGAGGAATGGTTAGTTGAAACATGGCACACACACACCATGAGATAGTGTGAAAAAAACCAAAATGATAAGATTTGTACACAAATGGATGGAACTAAAAATGATCCTGTTGAGTGAAGTAACCCATATCCAGAGAGACAGACAGCACATAATCTCTTTCCTCTGTGGCTCCTAGCTCCAAACCTCCAGATATGAATGCAAAACCTGGAATAAACACTGAAGCTAGAAAAGGAAATAGGAACTGTGATGCAGGAGCAATGGAGAGGGAAACAGCAGGGTACGAGTAATCTGATGGGGAAATGGGAAAAACGGGGCTATGCTTAATTGGGAGCAGGGAGATTAATATAGGAAAGGGAAGGGGGCGGCAAAATCGCAGTAAAGATGTCTGAACGAGCCATAAAGAATAATACATATAAGTCTGTGTATATACATATACACATAGAATTTAAACGAAAATTTCCCATCTGGGCTGACAGTGATCTTCTAAAGAGCCATAGACTACCTAAAAGCAAACATAAAACCCCACAAAACTCAATAGCACCGTCTTAGGGTTTTTATTGCGGCAAAAAGACTCTATGTCCACAGTAGCTCTTACAATGAAAGCATCTAACCGAGGGCACTCACGTACAGTTTCAGAGGCTCAGGGAGTGTGGCAGTGTGCAGACAGATGTGCTGGAGTAGTAGCTGAGCGTCCTCCATCTTGCAGGCACCAGGAAGTCGATAGACTCACTGGGTGGTATTCTGAGCATAGGAAATCTCAAAGCCCACCCCCACAGTAACACATTTCCTCCAACAAGGCCACATCCACTCCAACAAAGCCACACCTCCTAATAGTGCCACTCCCTATGAGACTATGGAAACCAATTACATCCAAACTACCACGACTACGGGTGAAAATCTCCTTATGAGTTGTTGGTCAGGGTAGTCCAAGAGACTCCCAAAAATTATAGGCAATTAATCCTGCCTTAGATTACTTCCCAGAAGTTGAAAATAAGTCTGTATTTGCTGAAGACACTATACATTTGGGACATGAGATCCAGAAGATCCAAACTGGATCTGTCCTGAGAGCCTCCTCCCCAAGGACTAGCTTTCATGGTACCAGAAGGCATCATGGAAGCTTCCAAGGGAGGGAAGCAAGCAATAGTCCTACCCAGCTATGGTGCCTACAAACTACAACCACCACCATGGCATAATAACCCTAAGGGTACAGCAGTCACATGCATACCTTGGTGGTACAGGGCCAGAGGAACCGATCCCATTGCTTAGAGACAGTAGTATGACTCAGATAGGGAGGATGGGGGTTCTGAGGTTGCTAGGTGAATTATTCTGAGAGAGGTGAGTGTACCTAATCCTTGTAGAAAGGTCTAGGCTGCCAAGTACATTATTACGAGAGGGTGTGGTCCCAGACACTAACCTACCTGCTATGCTGGCCTGCCTCCGTACTGGGGATTAAACCTAGGGCCTCATGTCCACGCTAGGCAAGCTAGGCAATGCAAAAGCCTAGCTACAAAGTTTTGTAAAAAACTTCTACAAAGTTGCATCTCCTGCAGCTGCCTTTCCTGCCACTGCATCTCCTGCCTCCTTTTTCCTCTTTTTCTTTTTCTTTTTTTTTTTTTTTTGACAGGGTCATGCTAGGTTGCCTGGACTGTTTCTGATTTTGTAATCTTCCTGACTCAGCATCTGGAGCATCTGGGATGTCCTTGTAACACCAGGTCCCGGTTAAGCATTTCTAGTTTTAAGTGTTATGTTCAAACACATAAAAAATCAAAATGTTTGTTAAGGTAGAGAGCATCAGCAGAATGGATGCTGGTTGGTGAATAGTGTGTGGATGTAAAACATGCTCGTCAAGATGAGAGTGGTGACATGTGGCTGCAACCCAGCACTCAGGGGGCTGAGACAGAAAGATCATGGGCTCCAGTCCAGTCCAAAAACAGCTAGTGTCTTTCTAAAAACAAAATAAACAAACAAAGCCAACAAAACCCCCAGAGGATATCGAAAGCAAATTTGTAGCATTCCGTGTAATCTCTTTATTCATTCCACAATGAGTTCTAAGTCCACACATTCCATGCTTGGCCCTCTGCAGCCTTGGGTTTAGCCAAATTGAGATGTTTGCTTTTGAATAACATTTGTATGAAATATGTGCATATTTTTATCATCAGTTCCTAAACCATTATTTCCCTAGCATGTACAATTTATTAGGAGTTTGTCATCACCTAAGGATGTGCGGCTTCTAAGCAAATACCACATCACCTTATATTATGATCTGAACCTCTAAAGTCTTTGGTTTCTACCCAGGGGCCTTGAAACCAATCCCCCTCAGTCAATGGTGAATTGTGTATTTGGTCACAGCTGGGTTGAAGGACTTAACACTGGAGGTCAGCTGCCTTTGGATAGGTAAGTGACGACAGGAAGGAGCCATTACTATAGCCAAGGAGAGTGAACAATCATTTGAGAATCGAGTAATCCAAGAGATTGGGTCAGGGAGACCTTTGGTCCTCAGAACAGCTCCTGAAATGACTGGGGTGGTGGGAACAGAGGAAGGCAGAGGGGATGAGTTGATCAGTTTGCCAGTAGGGTGCTGGAAAGCATGGTGTCCTAGTTAAGGTTATGGCTGTGATGATTAAAGCAACTTGAGAAAAAAAGGGTTTATATGAATTACACATCCATGTTACTGTTCATTATCAAAGAAAGTCAGGATAGGAACTAAAACAGGGTTGAAATCTGGAGGTAGAAGCTGATGCAGAGGCCATGAAGGGGTGCTGCTTACTGGCTTGCTCCTCATGGCTTGCTCAGGCTACTTTCTTACAGGACCCAGGACCACAACCTAGGGATAGCACCACCCACAAGAGGCTAGGATGATGTGGAATATTATTTTAACTATGTAAAGATGTGTTACATTGGTTTATGCTCTAGAATATTGCTTTAACTGTATAAGGCATGCTGCTTTTGTTTATGCTGTATTTGTTTAATTATGTAAAGATGTGTTGCATTTGTTTTACCTTGCCTGCCTAATGCACCTGATTAGTCTAATAAAGAACTGAATGGTACACAGCTAGGCAGAGAAAGGATGGTTGGGGCTGACAGGCAGAGAGAATAAGAGGGGAAATCTAAGCTCAGAGAGGAGAGAATGAGGGAGACACCTATGGCAAGCTAGGCAGCTGCCAGCCAGCCGACTCGAGAAGCAGCGAAAGTAAGCTGTACAGAAAGAAGGTAAAAAGCACAGAGGCAAAAGGTAGATGAAGAGAAACGGGTTAATTAAAGTTAGGTGAGCTATCTGGAAATAAGCCTAAGCTAGACTGAGCATTCAAAACTAATAATAAGTCTCTTGTGTCATGATTTGGGAGCTGGTTGGTGGCCCAAAAGAAAAAGCTGGCACACT
The DNA here is from genome assembly GCA_004026605.1 of Ondatra zibethicus. Lineage (NCBI taxonomy): Eukaryota > Metazoa > Chordata > Mammalia > Rodentia > Cricetidae > Ondatra > Ondatra zibethicus. The sequence goes on from PVIU01000819.1 coordinate 187,465, forward strand.
GGGCCCTCTCCCGTCAATCACTAATTAAGAAAATTCTTCACAGGCTTGCTTACTGCCAGATCTTATGGAGACATTTTCTCAGCTGAGGCTCCCTCCTCTCTGATGACTCTAGCTTTGTGTCAAGTTGATGAAAAGCTATACAGGACAAAGGAGTAGAAGAGTCAGTGTACACACAGACACACAGACACACAGACACACAGACACACACACACACACACACACACACACACACACACACACACACACACACGTCCGTCTGATGTGGACCAGAACATCTTGTTCTTCAAGCCTGGATCTTTTGTTCCTAAGATTGTCATGCATCATGAAGTAATACATGCACGTGTGTGTGTGTGTGTGTGTGTGTGTGTGTGTGTGAGAGAGAGAGAGAGAGAGAGAGAGAGAGAGAGAGAGAGAGAGAGAGAAAGAGAAAGAGAGAGAGGAGAGGCTAGGATTTCCCGTCAGTAGTTCCTCTGCCACAGCAGCATTCTAAGCAGCTAAGGAGGCACACAGCCTTCAGTCTCTGGTTGTTCAGGGTTCTGAACCCTAGACTCTGTGATCTAGAACTGAATTCTCATTTCTGAATCAATGTATAAGAATCAAGGCATTGAGGGACAGAACATTTGCGCTGAAATCCTGGCTCTGCCCCTCAGCAGCTCTTTCAGTCAAGTTTATAGTGAGTCCTATCGTGGCAAAGAAAATGAAACCCATATCTGATGTGAGCCATTTTCTCTGGAGGTTACAGTTCATTCAGCTTCTCTCACACCTTGTCTCATCAGGTGTTAAAACAGTGGCTGCCCAGTCAACAAGGAAATACACGTTGGCATGCACATGTTGGGAAATTCGTCTGAGGTCACACAGGACAAACCTTGCAGTTCTTAAGCTGTTCAAAATTCTAGGATCATTTCATTGATAACGAGCTTTGCAGTTCTTGTTGCTGAACTGTATTTCCACCCCTGCCTCCATGGATATAGCTCAGGCTTCTTAAATCTTCAAAAAAAATATAAGCGCACATCCCACAGTCTAATATTCCTAAGCAATAGCAACAGTAGTAATTTGAATCTGGATTATTGTGATGTGCTAGATTTCATCTTTGGAAAACAGGAGCAGGTGTCTGGGTGGGGTACAGAAGCCTAGCTCAGAGATCCAGCAAATTGGAAGGCCCTGACTGAATCCTGAACCTACCAGATGGTGAAATCCCATAATGTCACTCCCCTCTTCCCCGTTTGGGATTGTCTAAGGATATAGGACAGGTGTGGAGTAACTTTAAGCACAAAGAGAATGAGAAAGGGCTAGCAAATAGCAACTCTGAGGCCTTCAAAATGGGTTGTCTGTTAACCAAATACATTCAACTGGCAAGGAGGAAGGTGTAGAGAAAAGGCGATTCACTCCGGAAGTGGCACAGATTGGTGCTGAATGCCAGGGTCAGTCATCTCTTCTTCCCGAAGCAGTGGCCTCAGGCACCAGGGACACCAACAGCAGAAGTCTTGGTTTTGTTCTATGAGCAATATTTCTGTGATATGCTTTTTGCACCACCTGCTGGCAAAGAATTGTGATCCCAGCTTGTACAGAAGGGAGGACCCTGAGAGGACGCTGGCAAGCATTATCTAGTGAGGTGGGAATCCTTGTAATGGAGAACACAGAGCAGCGACGGCTCCTTAGTGCCTGGTTCTTTGTTACCCCTTGTTAATATGTTTTTTATAGTGCCTGATGACTTGCACAGGTTTTCTTTCTGAAATTGTCACAATAGCATGAGGAGATCGTTCAGGTGTAGGTCAATAGGAAAGGGGACTTTGTTTTCAGTGGCTTGGAGAGCATCTATATAGAATCCACAAAACACGATGCTTTGTGATAAGTGGTAGGTACATTACTCATGGATTTGTTTGTTTATTACAGGGGGCTAGTCTAGATTTTTCTTGATATGGTAACAGTTTTGGGACAGAGAGTATTTTGCTCAATCCCGTGTCTTTGAAATGGATTTTCTGGGTGACGTTTCAGAGTGCATACTGATACCCCTGTTTTTCCTGAAAGTATGAAAAGTCTGAGCTAAGTTCCCAGGGGCTGGGATGAGAACGTAGCTCAGTGGCAGAGCACTGCTGCCTGGTCTGCACCAGGCTCTGGGCTCTACCCCTAGCGACACATGGACGTAAATAAAAACCATGATAATAATCACAAAATTAAATTCACAGAGATTCAACCAATCTCTACCCTTTGGTGTTCTACAGCTAGAGACTCCAACTGGGGGTCAACAAATGTCAACACAGTCCTTCCTCCTTTTCCTGTTTGTTTGTTTTTGAGATAGTCTCATGTATCTCACAATGGACTTGAACTCACTATGTAGCTGAGCATGACTTTGAACTTACGATCTTCCTGCGTCCACATCTCCAGTGCTAGAGTTGTAAGCATGTGTCCCCAGGCTTTCTTGGTTTATAGGGTGCTGAGAACCAGATACAGGGCTCTGTGCATGCTAGGCAGTCACTCTACCAACAGAGCTATATCCACTGTGCCTTTCTTCATGTGCAGTTTTCACTTTATGTGAAGAAATGACTTATGATCATTAAAAGGAACCCAAGTACCTTTTAAAAATTGACATATTGTGAAGAAAAAAAATGGGAAAAAGAAAAACAGGTGGCTTTAGTGGGGAAGAGGTCAATACAGAAGGATAGGGAGGAGGAATAAATAATACCAAAGGTGTTTGAAAATTCAAAGGAATTATTATTTTATATTTACCTTAAATGACATATAATAGTATAAGTGTATATGTACACAGATTAAATGAAATATGCCACTTGAGGTGATAATACCCCCCGACATACACCCTGAGCCCTAAACTATGTACCAGAAACCCCAGTGCTAGTCTTGAGAAGTTGTTTGTCGTGGAAATCAAAGAGACTCCCAAATCAATATAGGTTATTGTTGTTGCCCCCCGGCTGACTCCTAGAGGTTGGATATGAGTCCCTATTGCTGAAAGTCCCTTGAGACACAGGACGCAGAGGATCCAAGCTGGCTCTGACCTGAAAGCCTCCTCCCTGAGGACTTGGACCCTATACAAGAAGATGCTATGCAAGCTTCCAAGGGAGGAAAGCAATCAACAGTCCTGCCCAGCTGTGACACCGGCATGGCAAGATAGCTATAAAGGGGTAATAGTAGCTCTAATATCTTGGTGGTAACCAACAGCTGTCTAATTGGACTGAAGGCTCATTGAACAGGAGGGAGATCCTGGCTGGTCCTGGGAACCTAGCCAAGTAGCCAGAGCTGGTGAGGTCAATGGATCTCAGAGGAGAACCTACGATGGCCACTTTATTAAAGCAGCATAAATGTGAACTACATTCTAAATACTTATCCTTTATACCCACAGGTAGGTGGGAGCTCTCACACCTCACCAAAGAAGCTTGTCTTTGCAGCAGATGAAGACAATTACAGAAAGCACAGCTGGTCAAGACAAGGAGAACAGCTGGTCATGGGATGGCCAGCCCCAGCTGATAACATCTACAACGTAACAACCCACCTAAGGGTCAGCAAACACCACGGGAGAGGGGCTGGGAGGACAGTGAGAGCCAGAAAACCAGGAAGTCTGCTGTCAGAAAGTTATGTCTCCTACAAATGACAAGGAACCTATAAATGAGGCTTCGCCCATAAATCCTCAGCCATATGGCTGCCTAAATAAGACCGGTTGGGCTTGCGAATGTACAACGGCTCTAGTTACCTGGATGAGGAAGGTGTCATGAGGCTCCACCTCTTGCTGAGGAACGTTTGGCAATGGACAGCTGCCTGAGGAGAGGCAGTCATTTCTACTCAGGGGTGTGGGCGCCTATACACTGCAGAGAGTTCTGACTGGACACAGTAGAAAGAGATATATACATGAAGGTGGGAGGGGTTTTTATTGGGGGGTAGGTCAAGAGGGAGTGGGAGTGGAGAGTTGGGGGTGAGTATAATCAAGATATATTATGTGTGTGTGTATATAAAATTTTCAAAAATAGATAAGAATATTTTAAAAAGAGAAAAATGGCCATTTCATCCCCTATTTAAAGACTTATTCTTTCTCATCTTTATGAACGTTTCTAGGCTTTGTGTCTGGGCTTCTTCTCACCGCCATTATGTATTATCTCTTTCATGATCTACTTCTACTCTACTGCCCTCCCCTGGAATTAAATTCAACAGTTACTGAAGAGTCTCTGTATAAAGGACCCATCCTGGAAAGACACTTGAAACATACACAAGAAGGGGTAGGTTCTACTTTCAAGCCTTATCCTTATCTGGTTGAGGAGATACGCATTCTGGTCTTCCTGACACAAGGCACCCTTCTTAGAGGAGGGCTTCCATCAGAAGCCATGGCAAGGACTCCTGCTGCTGAGCAAGTGAGAGAAGAGTTCAGGCAGAGAACCAAACAGAACTGCTCAAAAGGGGACTCAAATCTTGCATCCTTGTTCTTTTAAACCAAATACCTGTCCCTCTTCTCCTTCTTCTTCCTCCTCCTCTTCCTTCTTCTCCTTTTTCTTTCTAATTAAATTATTTCCCCAGCCTCAAATTCCTGTGCGTTAATGTTATTCTCACCTTCCTGAATATAAGCAGAGTGCCCTATATTTTTGCTTGTGAGCCTAGCCTTTAATGGTTGAGCCATCTCTCCAGCCCCAGGCAGACTGCCTTAACAAGAGGACCAGTGAGAGAAAGCAGTGTCTTGACTTTGTCAAGATCAGCTTAAACTGGGCGGTGGTGGCGCATGCCTTTAATCCCAGCACTCGGGAGGCAGAAGTAGGTGGGTCTCTGTGAGTTCGAGGTCAACCTGGTCTACAAGAGCTAGTTCCAGGACAGGTTCCAAAGCTAGAGAGAATCCTGGTCTCGAAAAACCAAAAAACAAAAAAAAAAAAAAAGAAAGAAGGAAGGAAGAAAGGAAAGAAAGAAAGAAAGAAAAGATCAGCTTAACTGATCTCCCAACAGCCCAACAGGAGCTGTGATTGGTAGACACTGCTCCACATGTGCTTTGAATGTGAAACGTTATCTCCATTGGGGAAAAGTGACAAACCTCTGCTTGTCATTGTAAAGTGGTACCCCGGAAGCATCACTCTTGTGTTGCCGAAGTGGCTCTACTGAAACTACTGTAAGGCTGTGTCCTGGAAGCTCCTCAGAGAAGGAGGAACACACTCTGTGCCTGGTGGGCCTATCCATGTCTGGCAGGCTATTTCAACCCTTTGGTTTTTCAGAGCTACCCATGAAACAGATGTGCCAAAGGATACTGAGGACAGCTGAAGTGAGCTAGCGGCGGTAGACATAGCTTCCTTCAGGAACGTGGTTTGGTGTCCACGGCGATGCTGCCTTGAGGGAAGGCATGCACATTGACTGCCTTTGAAAACGAAGATCCTGGTACAAAAGCTGATGGTGGTTTGAAATCCCTTCCAACAAACCTGAGAGGTGCAATGTGTCTGAAGATCTCAGTTGTTTTCTGACACACAAGGTAAGGAAATGCATGGAACCTATTTTCTCTGAAAATTAAAATTGTATATTTCTGGCCAATTGGAAACTTTATGTTCAAAGAAAATCTTAAATGTTTCTAAGTGAATGAAAAATTTGAGGAAAACCATATAAGATAATTCTATGTTTTTCAAAATATGGACATTTTGAGTGGCTATGATCAAGAAAAGGTAAGGACACAGCCAGCTGACTGACACATTCTCATGAGAGATGAGATGGGGAATTGGGATGATCTGTTAGCAACTATTTGTCCCAGTGTTACATTTGGGCATTTAGTCTGCTTTAGGTGGAATATGGTTTCCACCTGGCATGTTTTTCCCTCTGAAACGTACTTCTTATCTAACGAATACTTGGCCTCTCTTTTTATTTTTGAAATTAAAAAAAATGACATTCCTTTCTTCTCTGGGTTTGGGTCTGGGTGGCTTCCAGAAATGCATTCTTGCTCTGTTCTCCTGCCAAACGCAGAGCTGGGGACAGGAAAAGCCAGCAGTTTGCTTTATTCCACCAATGGGGTCCTAGGCTTTAGGCACCTGCCACAGCACCGTGCGGCCCTTTCCCAGGAAGCCTCCCCTGGGGGGTCTTGCAGCTGCCCCTGGTGGAGCACACCTGGAAGAGTTCAGCCTGCGGGAACACACCTGGCATCTGATCTGGTTCTGCAAGCCTGGGATGACATTCACAGCCACCTGAGATGGTTGCTTCCAGCTCTGCTCTGACCTATTTGCTACAATATTCCATGACAAGGGCCCTGGTTTGTGTCTTGCAGCTTGTGATATAAACATGTGACTTTTCATGCTTATAATTTAGAAGAAAAAATAAAAAGTAGTTTCAGGACTCCTTGCAGCACGTGGTACGTCGATGCTATCACTGTGGTTTTAACAGCTTTATTAAAAAGAAAGAAGGCAGTTGTCTGTAATTGTTTAAATATAAGACAACTTTCTCCCAAACTCAGAGCAATATTTTTTTTATACAATCTTCAAGCAACTTAATGAAAGCAGGGATTTGTCTCATTGGGAAAGATAATGCTCAAATGTATATCTATTTCACTTGCTCTCTCCAGGTCTTAGGGCTAGTCTACCAGCAAGAGCAGAAACTTCAAGGCCATATGAGAACATTAATAATCATCAGTAAGAAACCTCCCTCATACTGGTAAAGGTTTTAAACTTCTTGTTATGTTTTATTGTTGTTGTTGTTAGATAGACTTCCTCTATGTAGCCCAGGCTAGCCTCTGAGTCATTGTGATTCAAAGTTGTTCTAAGACTACAGGATGTCCCAGAAACGTGTTCTCTGCTTTGGCCCTAGAAGCAGTTATTTCTACTGAGTCCCTGACTCCTTTACTCCAGAGGGTTATACTCTGCTGGTGAGGGGTTGCTGTTTTCTATCCCTTCTCGGCAGGTGGTCACTGTTTTTGCAGTGTTTAGAATTTTCAAATGATTTAAATTGCCCTTACATAAGACCTTCAGTACAATATTAACCAGACATACACAATTCTGTCTGGCCTGGAATTCTCTGTGTAGACCAAGCTGGCCTCGACATGACAGGCTTTTAAATAGCATAGGCATCTCAATCTATACTGACAGAGGAATCTTGAAGGGTGTGGGAAGTCCAGTATACTACGACTCCCCATAGTTTTGTAACCTAAAATGGTTTGTGTTTAGTGTTTGGTTTTTGTTTGTTTGTTTTGATTGTGTGTGTGTGCGTGTGAGTATGGTATGTTCAACAACATCCAATGTGTCCTTCAACTGTGTATAGTCCCTGAAAACCCTCTTGTAAAGTAGATCCTTTGAGTGACATTTTGGGTCCTTTGAGACTTGTTAATAAGGGACCAGGCTTGGCTTTTCCTTCCCCCTTCCTTATGGAAAAGGATGGAAACACAGACTCTCTCTCTCTCTCTCTCTCTCTCTCTCTCTCTCTCTCTCTCTCACACACACACACACACACACACACACACACACACACACACACACACACACCACGGTGCTGGTGAGGAATCCAAGAGTTAGGAAACACAAAAGACGAACGGATGGTTTGCTGGAGACTTATCTCCTCAGTGTCCAAAGGTTCGCATTCACTGTCTAATTTCCCTCTTGCAGTTGACTCTGTATCTGACTCCCATTGACATCAACCAAGATCCCAGCTGAGCACTTCTAACGGCATTCTCCCAGAGCATCTGCCACAGAGTCCTCGGGCTTAGGAAGTGGTCCAGAATTTTCTTCCCAGGACCTTTGCAGGATGCTGAGCTGAGAATCCCAGCAGTATTTTGTAAAGAGGCAGTCCTGGCTCATGCCTGCTGGCTTTGATTTCTGCAGGATACGCCCCCGCCATTTCCATGACCGGCTTCATTGTAGTCTCCTTCTGAGTATCCTCCTGGCCAGAGATGGGATGGAATTGTTTTATGCATTTTCCAACTTGGCTGGCAGAGTGCAAAGCAGTAAACCCAAACAGATGGAGACAGGATGTGTTGTCAGTCACGGGGCCTGAGTTCCCTTTGGGCTGTTTCCTGCTTCCACGTTTTATGCTGCCTCCCAAAGGACTGATCTTTAGCTTTGGATCCTTGCAGCTTAGTCGGCTGTATTTCTTCTCAGCCACCCAGGTGCCTGTGCCGATTCCTGCATTTCCCCCTCGTGAGTCTCCTCTGCCATAGTGAGTCCCTCACGACTGTTCTCTCACCGAACTTTCTTGAAAACCGAGATGGGAGCTTCTGTCATTGCTATACAGTCATGAAGCAGAAACTGAAGAAGTGGGCTGCCCAAATGGCTCTGCAGGAGAGGCATTTGCCCCACAAGCCTGCCAACCTGAGTTGGATCCCACGGTGGGATGAGAGAACCCACTTCCCAGGGGTGTCCTCTGAGTTCCACACATGTGCTGTGGCACACAGCCTTACACACGGAGACATGCAACAATAACAAAACAACAATGATAAAGGACTTGGAGCAGCAGCCGAGGTCCCCACAGCATCTCTTGTTATACAGACATGAGGCCATGCTGTACAATGGACAGAGACAGCCTGCAGCTTGGATTGCTTTCTGTGGCAACTCCCCACATGACACACCAAGGCATTCCCCAACCTGAACCCACGATTTGTGTTTTCATGAAACTACGTGAGTCTTCAGTCAGCTGTGTTTCATAAGAGCTCTTATTTCCTCTTCTAATATGCTTCATAATTTTTACCAGTTCCAAAAGCTTGTAATTCTAGAAAATTCCATCTAATTCCAATGATTTTTTTAAGTGTATATGTCTAATTTTTTTTGCATACTGAATCAGTTTGGAGAATAATTTTACCAGTGTAAGCTCCAGATTTCCCTGGTTTGGGGTGTTGGGCACAAATGCACTGTTGGTTTTTCTCTTTTTGCCTATATTTGTCCTCGCTAGGGTTTTTGTCAGATCTACAGATGCCCTTAGTTTCGCCAGGCAGGCGTCTGTCTGTGTCTGAGCTGTTTTGGTCTTAGACACTATTTCTCTAAATGCCCTGTGAACTGATCTTGTTTTAGTAGCTGGCTACCTTCCATTAGCAATGCTGGCTATTCTCCTGCCTCCTGGTCCCATCTGTGCACCCTCCCAGGCTCCTCCAGTTCTCTCCTCTCCTGAAATACGCTGCAAGACAATTAGTTCAGCCTTCAGATCCTCACAACTACGTAAAGCTATCCTTGTCCAGGCCTTGCAGTGAATTTAGATGACTGTTTCATTTCTGCATAAACTTCTGTTTTTCCTTGGTTTTGGGTCATCTTGTTAACTCAGCTCCAGCTTTCCACAGGCTGTCCTTGGGCCTCCTATCTGGGTTTTTGTTTTGTTTTGGTTTGGTTTTTTGTTTTGTTTTCCCGGAGCGGTGTCTGTGGTCCACCTGGTGTACAGGGCTTGTGTTCTGTACCTGTGCGCAGCCAACATCCTAGCCCCTCTTGACCCCCTCCTTTATTGGTTTAGTCTTTGGGGCAGAAATTAATGTTCAGGCTTCACATGAGATGTTGTGAGGTCACTGCCATTGTGTGGAGGGTGTGCAAGTTTTGAAAGGTCCTTCTTATGTCCTCGCAGCCGATCTACAGTTGGGCTTGGTGCACGATTCTAAGATGGAAAAATATTTTCATCTCAGAATCTCAAAAGCATCGCTCCATTCCTCCAGGCCTTCACTAAGGCTCATCAAGTTCTGTGGTCCTTACAGGTCTTGTGCTCTCATACTTTCACTCTCTCCCTCCCCCCAAGTATGTACATATGTGTGTGCATTGGTATATTTGTGTGTGCAAGAGCATATGGAGGTCAGAGGTCAACTTTAAGTGTCTTCTTTCTCATTCCACTGTAGCCCAGATTCTAATTGCTCTTAATAAAAAACTGGAGTCAGATATAGGAGTTAATGATGGAAGATCAGAGAAACAGAGCAGCCAACTACTAGAGAGTTCTTACCTCTATCAGTGCTCAGCTCGAAGGGGCGATCCTGTCTCTATGAATCTCAGACTGAATCCTCAGATTGCATCCGGACTCCTGTCTCCTCCCACCTTATATTCCTTTCTCTGCCCAGCCATATCACTCCTGTCTCCACCCCTCTAGTGCTGGGATTAAGGGCATGGGATCCCAAGTGCTGGGATCACCTTTGTGTGAGCCCTGTTTCTGTTTTGGAAAGATTCAATCTCACATAGCCCAGGGTGGCCTTGAAATCACAGAGATCTGTCTGCCTTTGTCTCCTGAGTCCTGGGACTAAAGGTGTGCACCTCCACTGCCTGGTTTCTATGACTAACTAGTAGCTTACCTCTGCACTCTGATCTTCAGGCAAGCTTTATTTGTTAGATTACAAACAAAATATCATTACACTCCACCTTATGTTTTTGAGACAAGGCCTCTCACTGGACTGGAAACTCATGATTTTGGCTAGACAGGATATCCAGCAAGCTTCCATGATCCACCTGCATCTGCCTTCCCATTGCTGGGGCTGCAGTTGCATGTTGTCATGCCTGGGTTTTACATGGCTTCCAGAGACCGAACTTAGGCCCCCGTGCTGGCAAGTGCTCTACCCACTAAGTTACCTCTCCAGCCTGCTTATCTGGCATTTTCTTGGACCCTTCGGAAGTTTTATATCTTCTCCTTGTTAATACTGAAAACTCTTGATTATGCTTTCTGATTGCTTGGGAACTTGGTTGGATCTACTTTATTTTATTTTTTTTCTAGTCACTGATAACTTTTTATTTTATGTCATTTATGCTTGTAATCTAGATTTCGCATTGGCAGAAGGTAAATTTGTCTTCTTCAGCAAGTGTATTTCCATTACATTCCAACATAATAATATGCAGTTATATGTATTTCTTAGCAAATGCTACAATTCTGTTTTTTAAAATTTCCAATTCTATCACTGAATATAATTCATAAATTATTTATTGTTTTGTTGTTATTTTTATTTTTTCTATTTTTTATTTTTTCCCTCAATTTTTATTTTTCGATTCAAAAATTGACACTTCCTCCCCTTCTCCCATTCCTCTCCCGCTCCCCCACTAACCCTCCTCCCTCCCCTTCCATCCTTAAGAGAGGGCAGGGTACCCTGCCCTGTGGGAAGTCCAAGGCCCTCCCCCCTCCATCCAGTCCTAGGAAGGTGTGCATCCAAGCAAACTAGGGTCCCAAAAAGCCAATACATGCAGAAGAGACAGGTCGCAGTGCCATTATCGATGGCTTCTCAGTCCGTCCCCATTGGCAGCCACATTTGGAGGGTCCGGATTGATCACATGCTCGTTCAGTCCTGGTCCAGCTGGATTTCGTGAACTCGCATTAGATCAGGCACACTGTCTCAGTGGGTGGACCAACCCCTCCCGGTCCTGACTTCCTTGCTCATCTTCTCACTCCTTCTGATCTTCAACTGGACCTTGGGAGCTCAGTCCATTGCTCTGATGTGGATGTGGGTCTCTGTCTCTATCTCCATCCATCAGATGAAATTTCTATGGTGATATTCAAGATATTTATCAGTGTGACTATGGGACAAGGCCAGTTCAGGCACCCTTTCCTCTACTGCTCAAGAACCTAGCTGGGGACATCCCCATGGACACCAGGGATCCCCTCTAGAGCCATATCTCTTGCCAACCCTAAAATGGCTCCTTTAATGTAGATATCTTCTTCTCTGCTCCAATATCTGCCCTTCCTCCATCTCTCCCCTCCCACTCCCCCAAGCCCTCCCCTGTCCTTCCCTTTTCTCTTCTCCTTCCTCCTCTCCCCTTCCCCCAACCCCACCCAACTTTTGCCCAGCTATCTTGTTTGTTTCCAGTTTCCAGGAGGATCTATATATGTTTTTCTTTGGGTTCACCTTGCTATTTGGCTTCCTTAGGCTTGTGAACTATAGGCTTAATGTCCTTTGTTTATGGCTAGAGTCCACTAATGAGTGAGTACATACCATATTCATCTTTTTGGGACTGAGTTATCTCACTAAGGATAGTATTTTCTATTTCCATCCATTTGCATGCAAAATTCAAGATGTCATTGTTTTTTACTGCTGAGTAGTACTCTAATGTGTATATGTTCCACACTATCTTTATCCATTTTTCCATTGAGGGGCACCTAGGTTGTTTCCAGGTTCTGGCTATTACAAATAATGCTGCTATGAACATAGTTGAACAAATGATTTTGTAGTATGCTTGGGCATCTCTTGGGTATATTCCCAAGAGTGGTATTGCTGGATCCTGAGGTAGGTTGATTCCCAATTTCCTGAGAAACTGCCACACTGATCTCCAAAGTGGTTGCACAAGTTAGCATTCCCACCAGCAATGGATGCGTGTTCCCCTTATCCACATTATCTCCAGCATAGGCTATTCGTGGTGTTTTTGATTTTAGCCATTCTGACAGGTATAAGATGGTATCTCAAAGTTGTTTTGATTTGCATTTCCCTGATCGCTAAGGAAGTTGAACATGACCTTAAGTATCTTTTGGCCATTTGAACTTCTGTTGAAAATTCTCTGTTCAGATCATTACCCCATTTTTAAATTGGGTTATTTAGGATTTTAATGTCTAGATTCTTGAGTTTTTTGTATATTTTGGAGATCAGACCTTTGTCTGATGTGGGGTTGGTGAAGATCTTCTCCCATTCAGTAGGTTGCCTTTTTGTCTTAATGACAGTGTCTTTTGCTTTACAGAAGTTTCTCAGTTTCAGGAGGTCCCATTTATTCATTGTTGCTCTTATTGTCTGTGTCACTGGGGTTATATGTAAGAAGTGGTCTCCTGTGCCCATGTATTGCAGGCTACTTCCCACTTTCTCTTCTATCAGGTTCAGTGTGGTCGGATTTATATTGAGGTCTTTAATCCATTTGGACTTGAGTTTTGTGCATGGTGATAGACATGGATCTATTTTCATTCTTCTACAGGTTAACATCCAGTTATGCCAGCACCATTTATTAAAGACTCTTTCTTTCTTCCATTGTATAATTTTAGCTTCTTTGTCAAATATGAGGTGTTCATAGGTTTGTGGATTAATATCTGGGTCTTCAATTCGATTCCATTGGTCAACGTCTCTGTTTTTATGCCAATACCAAGCTGTTTTCATTACTGTAGCTCTGTAATAGAGTTTGAAGTCTGGGATGGTAATGCCTCCAGAAGTTCCTTTATTGTATAGGATTGTTTTGGCTATCCTGGGCTTTTTGTTTTTCTATATAAAGTTAGTTATTGTTCTCTCAAGGTCTATGAAGAATTTTCTTGGGATTTTGATGGGGATTGCATTAAATCTATAGATTACCCTTGGTAGAATTGCCATTTTCACTATATTGATCCTACCAATCCAGGAGCATGGGAGATCCTTCCATTTTCTGGTATCCTCTTTAATTTCTTTCTTCAAGGCCTTAAAGTTCTTGTCAAATAGATCTTTCACTTCCTTAGTTAGTGTAACCCCAAGATACTTTATGCTCTTTGTGGCTATCATGAAAGGTGGTGTTTCTCTGATTTTCCTCTCTGCTTCTTTATCCTTTGTGTATAGGAGGGCTACTGATTTTTTTGAGTTGATCTTGTATCCTGCCACTTCCCTGAAGGTATTTATCAGCTGTAGGAGTTCTTTGGTAGAGTTTTTGGGGTCACTTATCATATGATGTACACTATCATATCATCTGCAAATAATGAAAGTTTGACTTCTTCCTTTCCAATTCAAATCCCCTTGATCTCCTTATGTTGTCTTATTATAACTATTGCTAGAACTTCAAGCACTATATTGAAGAGATATGGAGAGAGTGGACAGCCTTGTCTTGTTCCTGATTTTAGTGGATTCTCTTTGAGTTTCTCTCCATTTAATTTGATGTTTGCTGTCGGCTTGCTGTATATTGCTTTTATTATATTTAGATATGGTCCTTGTATCCCTAATCTCTCCAAGACCTTTATCATAAAGGGGTGTTGAATTTTGTCAAATGCTTTTTCAGCATCTAATGAAATGATCATATGGTTTTTTTCTTTCAGTTTATTTATATGATGGATTACATTGATAGATTTTCATATGTTGAACCAGCCCTGCATCTCTGGGATGAAGTCTACTTGATCATAATGGATAATTTTTTTGTTGTGTTCTTGGATTCGGTTTGCCAGTATTTTATTGAGAATTTTTGATCGATGTTCATGAGTGAGATTGGTCTGTAATTCTCTTTCTTGGTTGCATCTTTGTGTGGTTTTGGTATCAGGGTAACTGTAGCTTCATAAAAAGAGTTTGGTAATGACTCTTCTGTTTCTATTATGTGAAACACATTAAGGAGTATAGGTATTAGCTCTTCTTGGAAGTTCTGGTAGAATTGTGCATTAAAACCATCTGGTCCTGGGCTCTTTTTGGTTTGGAGGTTTTTGATGACAGCTTCTATTTTCTCGCGACTTATAGGTCTATTTAAATTGTTCACCTGGTCTTGATTTAATTTTGGTATATGGTATTTATCTAGAAACTGTCCATTTCTTTTATATTTTCCAATTTTGTGGCATCCAGGCTTTTGTAGTAAGACCTAATGATTCTCTGGATTTCCTCAGTGTCTGTTGTTATGTCCCCCTTTTCATTTCTGATCTTGATAATTTGAGTGCTCTCTCTCTCTCTGCCTTTTGATTAGTTTGGACAGGGGTTTGTCGATCTTGTTGATTTTCTCAAGGAACCAGCTCTTTGTTTCATTGATTCTTTGGATTGTTTTCTGTGTCTCTCTCTTTTTTTTTTTATTTCAGCCCTCAGTTTGATTATTTCCAGTCTTCTATTCCTCCTAGGTGAGTCTGCTTCTTTTTTTCTAGAGCTTTCAGGTGTGCTGTTAAGTCACTATTGTATTCTTTCTCCGTTTTCTTTAGGTGGGCGCTAAGCTCTATGGACTTTCCTCTTAGCACTGCTTTCATAGTGTCCCATAGGTTTGGGTATGTTGTGTCTTTATTTTCATTGAATTCAAGGAAGACTTTAATTTCTTTCTTTATTTCTTCATTGACCCAGGGCTGGTTCAGTAGTTGACCGTTCAGTTTCCATGAGTTTGTAGGCTTTTTGGGGGTGGAATTGTTGTTAAATTTTAACTTTACTCCATGATGATCTGATAAGACACAGGTGGTTACTCCATTTTTTTTTGTATCTGTGGATGTTTGCTTTGTTACTGAATATGTGATCAATTTTTCGAGAAGGTTCCATGAGATGCTGAGAAGGTATATTCTTTCCTGTTTGGGTGGAATGTTCTATAGATGTCTATTAAGTCCATTTGATTCATTACATCTGTTAGTTCTCTTATTTCTCTGTTAAGTTTCTGTCTGGTTGACCTGTCCATTGGTGAGAGAGGAGTGTTGAAATCTCCTACGATTAGTGTGTGAGGTTTGATTTGTGCTTTGAGTTCTAGTAATGTTTCTTTTACATATGTGGGTGCTTTTATATTAGGGGCGTATATATTCAGGATTGAGGCTTCATCCTGATGAAGAGTATAAAATGTCCTGTTAAGAGTATAAAATATCCATCTCCATCTCTTCTGATCGATTTTAGTTTGAAGTCGATTTTGTTCGATATTAGTATAGCCACACCCGCTTGTTTCTTAGGGCCGTTTGATTGTAAAACCTTTTCCCAACCCTTTACTCTGAGATAATGTCTGTCTTTGTGGTTGAGGTGTGTTTTTTGTAAACAACAGAATGTTGGATCCTGTTTTCATATCCATTCTCTTAACTTGTGCCTTTTTATAGGTGAATTGAATCCATTGATATTAAGTGATAATAATGACCAGTGATTGTTAACTGCAGTTATTTTGGGGGGGGGTTGTAGAGTTTGTGTGTTTCCCTTCTTTGAGCTGTGCCAGTGGAGGGTTGTTAGATCTCTGTGTTATTATGGGTGTTATTTGCTTCCTTTAGTTGTGGTTTTCCTTCTAGTACTTTCTGTAAGGCTGGGTTTGTGGCTATGTATTGCTTAAATTTGTTTTTATCCTGAAATATCTTGTTTTCTCCATTGATGGTGAATGAAAGCTTTGCTGGGTATAGTAGTCTAGGCTTGCATCCATGGTCTTTTAGTGTCTGCAGCACATCTATCCAAGACCTTCTGGCTTTCATGGTTTCCATAGAGAAGTCAGGTGTAATTCTGATAGGTTTATTTTTATATGTTGACCTTTTTCCTTTGCAGCTCTTAGTATTCTTTCTTTATTCTGTATGTTTTGTGTTTTGATTATTATATGGCGAGGGGATGGGTCTTTTTTGATTCAATCTATTTGGTGTTCTGTGTGCTTCTTGTACCTTCATAGGCATATCCATCTTTAGGTTGGGCAAGTTTTCTTCTATAATTTTGTTGAATATATTTTCTGGACCTTTGAGTTGTACTTCTTTTTCTTCTACCCCTATTATTCTTAGGTTTGGTCTTTTTTTGTTGTCCCAGATTTCCTGGATGTTTTGTGATGAGAATTTGTTAGATTAGTTGTTTTCTTTGATCAATGAGTTTATTTTCTCTATCATATCTTTAGTGTCTGAGATTCTTTCTTCTATCTCTTGTATTCTGTTGGTTATACTTGTCTCTGTATTTCCTGCTTGTTTACCCAGATTTTCCATCTCCAGACTTCCCTTGGTTTGTGTTTTCTTCATTGCCTCCATTTCAGTTTTCAAGTCTTGAACGGTTTTCATTACCTGTTTGATTGCTTTTTCTTGGATTTCTAGGGTATCTTTGAGGGATTTATTCATTTCTCCCAACCTTTTGTTAGTCTTCTCCTCCATTTCTTTAAAGGAGCTTTTCACATCCTCTTTAATGGTCTCTATCACTTTCATAATGTTAAGTTTAAAGTCTATTTCTTCTACTTCTTCTGGATTGTGTTGTTCAGGTCTTGCTGTTGTATATTCACTGGATCCTGGTGTTCTCATGTCGCTTTTCAGATTTTTGGAGGAGTTCTTGCATTAGAGCCTGCCCATCTCTTCCTTTGATTGCAGTCAGGGGAGTCTTGGCGGCTTGGTTCAAATTTTGTTGTGGCTGTGTACTTGGGGATTTTTCTTGTTCTGCCCTCTCTTGGGTCCCCTCAACACTGAAGTTTGCTCTCAGATCCCCTCCTCCCTGATGTAGGCTGTGGTGGTGGATCTAAGACCCCCTCCAGATGGATCAGGGCCACCTGTTGGCCAAGTACCTTGCAGACAAAAGGGCGGCGGGCTTGGTATATGCCAACTCAGTGGAACAAAGAAACCCCTGCAGCCTCGCACTCACCACTTTGTCCCCAGAGCCTCAGCCCTGAAGCAGGCTGAGCTGGGAGATCCTGGGACCCTGCAGAGAGAAAGGGGTGCTTGGGGGCAATGTGTATCAAAGCACATGCTTGCTTTTTGAGATGTGTTACCTGGGCAGGCCTTCACTCTGTGATGTAGTCAAGGATAGTCTTGATCTCTTGATCTTGCCTTCATCTCCCAAATAATAATGCAATAATATAATCCTCGGATTATAGGCATGCACTGCTGAACCTGACTCATTCCTCTCTTTGACACAATACTCTAGCCTCTCTTGTTGTCATTTTATTAACAGTAGCTTGTATAACTAAGCCACCAAGAACAAAGGAATTATTTTCGCCTCGTGCAATGCTCTGTAGTTGATCATAAGCTCCTATAATCCCCTCTGTGCTGAAGAACAGAAGAGGGGGTTCGGTGCCTGTCTAGTGTGTCACTCCAGTTTCCACAGAGTCTATCATGAGTCATGAGAAGCATTATGTGGTCATCAAAGATGAATGTTTCAGTCCATTTTGTGTTGCTATAGCAAAATAACCAAGGTTAGGTCCTTTATAAAAAGAAAAGGATGATTTATCTCCCAGCTTTGAAGCTCCAAATCAAGTGACTACTATCAGGTGGTGACATTCCTTGGGAAACATCACAGCATGGGAGGTGATATTGCATGAAGGAAGAATGTGTGAAAGAGAGGAGCCATGTGATTAGACAGGATGGAAGAGACCAGACTCTAGAGGCCATCAGCTTTTTAGACAGGGCCCTACTATGTTACTATCTTAAACTTCCCATATAGCTCAAACTGGCTTGAAACTTGAGATCTTCCTGTATTAGCCTCTCACAGGCTGGGATTACAGGTGTGTGACACCATGCCCAACTGGGTTTATGCTTTTATAGCAAGCCACTCTTGGGGACTGACCTGATCCAAGGACAACTCTACCAATTCCAATCAGGGGTGGTGCTCAGTGACCCACTCATCTCCCTTTGGGCCTCAGGCCTGAAAGATTCATTAAATAACATTATCCAACTATGCCGCACAGTTTATTTTAATAAGCCACAATTTGCTCTTATGTTTTCCCCCTGACTCTAGAATCATGTCTGAGATCAAACACCTGTCACTGATGTCACGTTTGGAATAGATCCTCCTACCCCTGTCCTGTGGGTGACAAACAGCGTTCAGCCACCGTAAGGAGTGGAAATGTGCTTCCAGGTGGGATAAGTGCTGATAGGGCAGCTGCTTCCGCTCTTACAGCAGGAAGTGAGAGGACGGCTGGTCCAGTGCGATTCATTGATTGTGATGTTTCCCTGGGTCTCGGTGTCTCTGAGATCTGCATATATGAATGAGTTTGCAACTACAGTGAACAAAACTGAGGAATTTGTGATGTGAAGAGTTCCTTGTGGGAAGTTAAAAGAAGCTAAAGAGCGTGTCAGGCAGCCGAAGGCACCGTTCAGGGAGAGCTGAGAGGCCTACAGGGTGCCGTCATGGACAGCAGCGGATGCTGAACGCCTGCATTCCAGGGCCTGAGCTGCTGACCACAAAGGCCTCCGCTAGCTAGACTCAGAAGGGAGAAGTACACACACACGCACACACACATGCACACGCGCGCGCGCACATGCACACATGCATGCACGCACACACACGCACACACATATGCACACACAGACACACAAAGGAACTCAGGAAACCAGTAGACTCCTGTCTCTGGTTCAGTTTCAGAACTGGTGAAAGGACAGTTTTAAGTAGACATAATTCTAGAATGGGGAAAAAAAGCACAAGAGTAAATTACGGCTGTTATAGGGATAAATTGTAGCATAACTAAATAATGTTCTTTAGACTGCATTGAAATGTTCATTTTTAGAGGAAATAAGCATTTTCATAAGTGGCCTCACCAACAGCCCTCACCAGAACGTGGTCAACGCTCTGCTTTAGAAAGCTTAGGCATTGGGCTCCACATCTCAGAGGAAATGGAGTTAAGAAGTGAATCTGCTCAGCTCTCGCCAGCTCTAGGAAGGACATGTGGGTGGGGTGTGGGCTCTGCAGGGCCGCAGCCTCCCGGGTGCCATTCAACTCCCTTTGGGTTAATGTCTGTTTATCATGCTGATGTGGAACCTTGAGCAAGCATCTAAGGCTGAGCTACACTTCCAGCTCCTGCGCCTCAGTCTTACATCAAGGCAGTGAGGGGAGGTGCAAAATGGAGGGAATGTAAGCCTGAAAATGTAAATACTGGGTACACAAGAAGTTAAACATGAGGTGGCCCCGGGAAACTGCTGCATCTTGGTGGCTCTGTCTCCTGAGGGCCAGATGCTGCTTGTGGTGAGATGTCCTTGAAGCTGTAACACGGAAGACTTAGCCACTAAGGCACTTTGCCACTTGACACACATGCACAACAGAGACCCTAGATCACCCTGGCCAGCCCTCAAAAGTGGCTCACTTGTAACAACATTTGCATTGCAGTTCTGGCATCCCTTCCCATCACCCTGGGCTTGTCTAAAGCAGTGATTCTCAGCCTGTGCGTTGTGACCCCTTTGAGGGGTGGCTGCCGAACCACCCTTTTACAGGAATCACCTAAGACCATCAGAAAAAACAGATATTTACATTACAATTCATAACAGTAGCAAAATTGCAATTATGAAGTAGCAGCAATAATAATAATTTTATGGTTGGGAGTCACCACAACACGAGGAATTGTATAAAAGGGTCGCAGCACTAGGAAGGTTGAGAACCATTGGTCTGCAGGATTGTGGAAAGAAACACTCTGAAAGGGAGATCAGTCCGCCATGATTTGGGAGGGTTACCTTGCCCCATATATACCTTTGAATCTCACAAAAGTCATAACAATTTCTTTATATCACATTGCAGAACTGAGTGGCTTGTCTGCTTGGAGGCTTGACACTCTGCTCTCTTTGGAGAATCGGCTTTGCTCTACTTTGTTAAACAAACTTCTGCTTAAACTGCCTGTATTTTTCAGCTGAATTCTTTCCTTCAAAAAGATTAAAAACTGAGTGATCCCTGTAGCAGCAAGTCAGCCACGGTGAGCGACTCAAGCCGGTGAGCACACATTCTCAACCACTGAGTGTGGGTGTAAACATTTAAATGATTGGAAGCCCTCAGGGAGGCCAAAAGAAAGGTGGCTGTGGCTGCCTCCATGCAGTAACTCTCAGGAACTTCTCATTCTCTCAGGAGTAAGAAGTCCCCTCTCCATGTGTTATAATAAAATCTGTCCATTTTGACCCAGTGAGAAATGTTTTAACTGTATTGGTAGACTACTTCCTCTTGAAGAATTTCTTTAGATGCTGATATTGTAGATGACATTTACTGATATCTATCTGACCCCAGTCTGGGAATCCAGTACAACCTGGCACAGGCTAGGGTCATCTGGGAAGAGGAAACCTCCACTGAGGGATTGCTTCTACCAGACTGGCTTGTAGGCAGTCCTGTGGGGGCGGCATTTTGTTTATTGATGATCAATGTGGGAGAGCCTGGACCACTGTGAGAGGTGCTTCCTCTTGCTGGGGAATATTATCTTAAAGTGTGTTACTTTTGTCTGAGATGAATTTTTTTAACTCTGTGAAGCTGTGTTCCTGTGCCTGTCTAAAACACGGATGGTCTAATAAAGAGCTGAACGGCCAATAGTGAGGCAGGAGAGAGAAATAGGCGGGGCTGGCAGGCAGAGAGGATAAATATGAGGAGAAATCTGGGGAGAAGGGGTCTGGGAACGAGAGGGAGGAGGAGGACTTCAGGGGCAAGCCACCCTGCCACCCAGCTACACAGCCAGATACAGAGTAAGACAGAAAGGAAAGGTATAAGGAATAGAGAAAAATAAAAGTCCCAAGGGCACAGATAGATGGGATGATTTAAGTTAAGAAAAGCTGGCAAGAAACAAGCCAAGCTAAGGCTGGTCTTTCATAACTAAGTGATTTATTTGGGAGCTGAATGGCAGACCTCTACCCCCCCCAAAAAAAAGCCCAAAGAGTAAAATATCACACAACATCCTCTGGACAGGTGGTCCTGGGTTCTATAAGAAAGCAGACTGAGCAAGCCAGGAGAAGCAAACCAGTAAGCATTGCTCTCCCATGGCCTCTGCTTCAGTTCCTGCCTTGAGTTTCTGCCTGACTTCCCTCAGTGATAGAGTACCTGACATTTTGAGCTGAAATAAACCCATTATTCACCAAGTTGCTTTTGGTCATAGTATTTTATCTCAACAATAGAGAAAGCAAGCTAAGACAACCATGTGTCACCAACTACTGACAGCAGTAGAGAGACTTCTGAACATGCTTCTGTATCTGCATCTAATTTAATATCCATCTCTTTTGTCTTATGTCTGCTAATTGTGGTTCTGTCTTCCATGGATGTGGAGTAAATTTAAAAAGACATCTCGCTAACTAGAACCTAACTGTTCGGGTACTTCCCCGGAGTTACCTCATTCAAAACTCCGCCCCACAGAAAGCCCACCATTGGTGGCTCCACCCCCGAGGAGATTAAAAGCTTTAAATGCCTGCACCTGGTGGTGTTCTCCTCAGCTTCCCCTGGGGCCACCCAGGAATGCTCTGCTCAGTACAAACCTGGACTTAGTGATTTGGTTTGATTGGCTTATTACATCAGCGGTGGCAGATTCCCATTAACCAGGAATTTAAACTTAACACTAACTGAAACAGTGCTAGACATGTCCTTCTTCTCTCCCTTGGATCATTTTACGGTTGCTTCCACTCTGTCCTGGAGGGGAACAGTTCTTCTTCGTAACACCACTGACTTTGTCCAGTGTGTTAATGTCATTTCTGTTGCTGTAATAAAACATTCCCAATGAAAAGCAACTTGGAGAAGGGAAGCAAAGACTGATTTGGCTCACAATTCCAGATTACAGTCCCTCGTGGTAGGGATGTCAAGGCAGGAACTAGATGCAGCTAGCCGCATCCATCCTCAAGAGCAGAGAGAGAAAGAGATACATGGAAGCTTGTTCATGCTCAGCACATTTTCTCTATTCTTGTAGAGTCCAGTACTCAGTCTTGGGGAATGATACCATCCACTACAGGCAAGCCTTACAATCTTGATTAATATAATCAAGACAGATCACAGACCTGTCTGATCAAGACAATCTCTCATTGAGACTCTCCCTCATGTGATTCTAGCTTGTGTCAAGTTCAGGTTAAACTAACCACCATATCTAATAACCTGGGGGGTAAGGATAACCCGGCTTGGCTGGTGTGCTGGTGTCCTACTCATCCCCAGAGCAGAGACCCGGAAGGAACAGACACACCAAGAGCGGCTCAACCTTATCCTTGGTGCCTACAGGACTTAGCATATCCACACAATGAGGCCAACCTTACAGGAAACAGAATCATCCTTGCCATCCACAGGGGAACTGCTGGAGAACACTTGTAGACACTAACATCCACCAGTACCCACCAAGGTTCTCAGATCAAATGGTATATACTGTTTGTCTGCATCGTCTGTACACTTGCCTGCAGATTTTAAACCCACTACATAAAGCACGAAGCCTAATATAACGTGGGTGCTATGTGACTGGCTGATACACCATACTGTTTTACAAAACAAACAACAAATCAAAAAAACCCACAAGAGGAAAGACTATGCATGTTCAGTATAGATGCTAGCATTTAAAAACTGGTTTTCAAAGGGCTCTAGTGGGCAAACAAGGGCAAACAAGGCTCTGGCAGGCCTTGCCCTTCCCCCATTCCTCTTCCTTGGTAAACCGGTTATTTCTAAAGCTAGCCACCAAGGTCTATTCCCTTATTTGGCCACTTTCTCTTCCTGAGGCTGACTACCATGGTCCAGCTATCAAAATATTGAAAATATTGAAGACCAGGAATCAAAAAACCCCTTTGGCTACCCTAATTAACATGCTCAATCAAAATTAAATACTTCTTCCTAATGTGGGGTTTCCCCTTTAACCTTGATAACTGCCATTTGCCTATGGGCCACGTCTATCCAGAGGGAGTCCTTTGTCCCCTTCTGCTCTCCCTTGTTCCCTTCCCCTTCCCCTTCTCCCTCATCCTCTATCTCTGTCTTTGTCTCTTAGTCCCTGCCCTTTGTCCCTGTGGGAGAAATAAATCTCCTTTGTGCCGAGAACTTGGTCCTGGGGTGTCTTGTGCCAACTCTGGTCTTTTCGTTTTTGATTTACAGGTGGTTGGATCAGAGGCTGCAGAGCCCAGAGAGATGGAAGGTTAACTGTAGTGATTCTGTGCAACTCCAGCAGCAAACAGTCCTTGGTAGGCAAGCTTGCACCTTTATATGGGGAGTGTGGATGGATTCAAGCAAAAGGCAGGCCTATGCCTCCTCATTTGCTTCCGCTGAGAAAAGCTATAAGTGTGGGCCTACTTGGCTGTGTGGATACCCTGTGGCTTTATTACCACTGTTCACATCCCACTTCGTTTGTTAAGGAGTCCATGTTTGAAAGCTGGCTACCCAAAATTGTCCTGGAAGCTCCCAGGAGCTTTGCAGTGCCCTCAGTGAATTGTTAAACCAGCCTCAAGGCCAGCAGCCCTCAGCCAGCACCTTCTCAATTTCTGCTCAAGTTAGAAGACTCCCCTGAGACCTAAACCCCAAGCCCTTGGAGGTGACTTTGGCAGGGCTCTTGTACAAACGGATGACGGCAGCTGGTAACATTAGCGACTTCGCTTGTCATCTCCTTTTTCTGGGGCAGTTGCTTCCCTGAGAATAATTTGTGTTTGCTGGGTTTGTCCATGGCAACCATGCAACACAGCTATCCAGTGCTCCTCCTGACACCGACAGTTGCTTAGTCTCTTTTTCACGGTTCTATTCTGGGAGAGATACAGACTTCCCACCATGCTGGCTTGAGTTCTTGCTGCCACCACGTCACCAATGGTCCCCTTGTAAAATAGTCTTCCAACTGGGTCTGAACTTTAATAGAAAAAAAGTCAATTCTGATCATTTGCCCCAAGGGCATTATTATCCATGTTTCAATTCTAAAGGATTAAAAACAAATAATGTTTTCTTCCTGCATCAAGGAATCTAAATGTCTAATTTTCTCTATTCTTTTTTCACAGTAGAGGGATAGCTAGATAGCTTCGTGGGTAAAAGGGTTTATTGCCTAACCCTGCCAACCTAGGTTTGGTTCTTGGAGTTGATAGTGAAAAGAACTGACTCTTGAAAGTTGTCCTCTGACCAAGCACATGCCTCTGGCATGTGCAAACCACACTTACATGCATACAAACATGACACTCTTACAAACAATAAAAAAACAAAGATGAATAGTGCACCGCAGCAATACATACATTGAGAAGCAAAATCAGCAAATACAGAACACTATAAATGATCAAACGTGGCCACCTGCCTTTCATACTCCACCCACCCTCCCCAGAAAGGTCCTTGAGAGTAGACCTATTCGGGGGCTGGGGGATGGTTCAGTTGGTAAAGGGCTTGTTATGTAAGTAAAAGGACCTGAGTTTGAGCCCTAGAATCCGCACAACAAACCAGGCATCATGGCACATCTCTGTAATCCAGCCCTGGGCAGTTGGGGACAGGAGGATTCCTAGGGCCTGAAGGCTAGCCGTTTATCCTACTTGGTGAGTTCCAGTGGGAAACTCTATCTCAAAAACCAAGGTGTCCTGGCATGGTCTCTCTTGCTGTGATGAACACCATCACCAGAAGCAACTTTGGGGAGAAGGATTATTTGTTTTATGTTCCAACCACACTCCGTCATCCAGGGAGGTCAAACAGAAATAGGCAGAATCTGGAGGCAAGAACCGAAGCAGAGACGGTGGAGGCATGCTGCGTACCGGCCGGCTACCCCACAGCTTGCTAGGTTTGCCTTCTTACATAATCCGGGACTGTCTTGTGAATTCACTTTTCAGCTTCAAATTTTACTGCCAAGTTGCAGTCTTCAAGACAGTGTGGCACAGTGATGACAACAGACACTCAGTCCAGGGTGACAGTCCAGGGGTAAGTGTCTGCATCCATTGACAAATATCCCTGACAGAAACACCAGGTCCACTAAGTGGGGCCATGTCATCTTTCTAGCAGCTGTCTGGAGAGTCAGACATCCCAAAATTAGGAATGAACTTGGGCTCCCACCTCCCACCATTTTAAAATACCAACTTGCAATGGACAAGACCTACATTTAAGAGCTCTCTGTATACGATTTCTAAAAAAACACATACAGAGATCTTTATGATTTCGTTAATGTTTCTTCAATATGATCTCAAATATGTAAGTAACCAAAATCAAAATTGTCAACTTGGACTTTGTTAGCACCAGGCATCTTTTGTGTGTTAAAGGACACTATGAAGAAAGGTCACAGGCTGAAACAAAATATCTGCAAATCATCCATCTGGTGAGCATCTCTGATCCAGAACATGTGACGGTCTCTCACATGCCACAGTGCAAAAGGATGTGTATAAATTCCTCTACTTGTATGACACATCAATTACAGAAAAAAGGGGCTAATGATTTACATGAACATTTCTCAGAAGAACACATGTGGGTGGCTAACAAGCATGGGGAAAGATGCCGGCCATCAGTCACTAGGGAAATGCAAGTAGCAGCAACAGTGTGGTACTAAATGTATATTAGAATGCCTGTAATAAGCCTTTCTTTTCTTCTCTTTTCTCTTCTTTTTTCTTTTGGGGCAGAGTTTCTCTGTGAAACAGTCCTGGCTGTCCTGGAACTCACTCTGTAGACCAGGTTGGCCTCGAACTCACAGGGATCTGCCTGCCTCGGACTCCTGAGTGCTGGGAATAAAGATGTGTGCCACCACTGCCTGACTTATAATAAGCACTTTTTCAAGGGGAAATGAATTCTGGCAAAGATATTGAGAAGTGGAAACGTTCACAATTTGCTAATGGACTGTAAAATATCTTCAGTGTAGAGAACAGCTTGATAGCTCATAAAAGGGTTCAATATAAGGTAACCATATTGCTTGGTAATCTCATTCTTATGAGTATGATCAGGGCAACAGAACATGTATGTTCACACAAAAACTTATGTATATATGCTCACAGCAACATTGCTTGTAATGGCAAAAAATTGGAAGTAGGCTAAACACAAAGAGGATGAGTAATCAGCATATACTACGACATGCATGGAGCCTGGAGATCCTTTGTTAGCCTCAAAAAGAAGCAAACATAAGCGACTCCTATGTATTACTTCGTTTACGTAAGTGTTATAGGCAAAACCATGAAGACAGAGACTAAATTAGCAATTACCAGGAGTTAGGGAAAGGGGACAATAGAGAATGAGTGCTATTAAGCAAGAGATGTTGGGTGGTGAAAACCCCCCTGGAATAGACATTACTTATGTGGCTGCCTTTGAAAAATGCCAGAAACCCCTGAAGCCCAAACTTCAGACTGGCAGGTTTTATAGTATGTGGTATATTTCAAAACACGAAGGATGCAGGGACAACTCAGCATGCTCTCTTCTGTGCTCTGCACTATCAACAACACGCATAGGTGCTCCAAGTCACAAAGTGAGCATCGACACACTTGAGGGAGGGGCAGGTTTTTGCTCTGTAGCCCAGGCTGGTCTTGAACTCTCGGTCTTCCTGACTCAGCTTCTCAAAGACTGGGTTTACAAGTGAGCCCCCATACCTGGCTCACATAACACACAAACACACTAATGTAAAAACTGTCTGTTTTAATGACCTTTGTGCACACTTTCAATAGATGTGCTGTTTGGTACTCTTTCTGTGTCCTGGCCTTTCTCCCACCCCACCAGGTAAGCTGTACATCTTACCTGGGCACTTGGACTTTTGTGTTTTCCCTTTAAAAAATGACTTTGGGGTTTTTTAAATTGTATTTTTGAAAGAAACAGTCAACAAGGGCTGGAGAGATGGCTCAGAGGTTAAGAGCACTGACTGCTCTCCCAGAGGTCCTGAGTTCAATTCCCAGCAACCGCATGGTGGCTCATAACCATCTGTAATGAGATCTGGTGCCCTCTTCCGGCCAGCAAGCATGTAGACAAACAGAACACTGTATACATAATAAATAAATAAATCTTTAAAAAGAAAAAAGAAACAGTCAACAATAGAGTAGAAATTTAAAAACAAAAACTGGTCTCTCGGTTTAGGAATTAGGAGCCCTGGTATGGAGTGTATCTATCTGGCTTTGACACTGGCTGGCTTGGTGAATAGACACAGTTTAGTGTGGTTTGTTTCGTTCTGTTTTATGTGACCCACAGTCACACCCTGTAGCCTACACTTGCTATGTAGCCCAGGCTGGCCTCAAACTCAGCAGAGCTCCTACTAGGATTACAGGTGTGAGCCATTGTGCTGGCTTCGTTACAGTTTTCACTGATATTTCTCTAAGCACTAAAATGTTGACCAGTCTTTCACCTTCATATTTTCGTACGTGTATCAGTACCAAGTCTGAGTGTCTTTATTGGCTTGTCTATCTGCCTCTATGAAGTGGTATGAGTTTCAGTCTTCTCTTCCTTTATACCCATGACTCATTGGTCTGGAACTCACCATTGTAGCTCAGGCTGGCCTCAAACCCAAGCACTCCTCCTTCCTCTGTCTCCTGGGTGCTGAGATCACAAACGTAAACTCCCATGTCCAGCTGCACCTTCCAAGTCTTGACATAAATCCTATTTGGTTTTTTCTTATATAGTTTAAATGGTTCTGTGCTATTTTCTTTGTCGTTTCTATACCTTTATTCATAAAGTTTCAATGGATGCTTTTGTGTCCTTTAAGAGGTCTCCTTTTTGTTACTGGGATAGTTGTCACACAAAGGGGAGTCATGAGCTTCCTTTGTCTTTCTTTTGTATTAGCATCGTAACTGGTGAATCGTTGTCACTGCTGGAGTTACAGGAACTTACTGGTGAAGTTCCCAAGGTTGGAAGAGTGGCCTATACATGGCTGAGTGTAACATTCTACTGGAGAGTCTCTAAACGTCCCAATGCCCACATCACACTGCAGACAGCCATGCCAGAAACTCTCAATTAGCAATTGATGTTAGCATTTTAAGTTTTGAGTCTGGGAATTGAACCTGGGGTCTCAGCATACTAGGCACGTGCTCTACAACTCTTCAGCATTAATTCTAAAGCCATGATTTTAAAATGTAAAGTAAAATGAAAGATTTGATGACTTATAAAGATTGTACACCTCCCCTGTCTTTCTTTCCCACCTTGGTTGGACGTGGGGGATGGGTCTCCGGTTCTCATACTTGTAGAGTGAGAACTTTAAATGCTGAGCTGTCTCCCAGCCCTTGTCTATAATTGTTTTGACACCAACTAATTGATGGAGTTCAGGAGCAACAGTTCCACACTCTCCTTTCTCTACTTCCATCTTACTTAGTCTTCCACTAAACCAGTGAGAAAAAGCGAAGACTATAACCAGCATTTGAAAGCAAACATAACGGTAGCCTGGGCCTCTTAAGTGCTCCAACTTCCTGACTTCCATCACTATGGGCTTTCAGTCTATAACTGAAGCTGAAGACCAAATACTAAAACAGAGGTTAACAAACCAAGAAATGGAGTTCGTGAACTAATTGTAGGTCTGTTTCCCAGGGTAGGTCTATCACCCTGCCTTCATCTAGACCCTCAGTGGCGTCCACGTACCTGAAGGAGGAAAAATCCAATGTCACACAAAGCCTCGTCCTTCCTGCCTCTACTTCTCAGAGGAGTCCTGGGTGGCCTGCATTCCGTCCTACAGAACACTGCATTTCTCCACATGCCCTGGCTTTCTGCAGGCCCTGCTGGGCTCCTGTCTTAGTTAGGGTTTCTGTTGCTAGGAAGAGACAACTCTTATAAAGGGACAATGTAATTGGGGTAGCTTGCTTTCAGTCCAGAGTTCATTATTGTCTTGGTGGGACATGACAGCATGTATGCAGACATGGTGCTGGAGAAGGAGCTGGGAGTCCTTTATCTTGCAGACCACAGAAAGTGATTTGAGACACTCAGTGGTATCTTGAGCATGTATGAGACCTCAAAGCCTGCCTCCACGATGACACACTTCCTCCAGTGAGACCACACCTCCTAATAGTGCCACTCCCTTTGGGAGCCATTTTTTTTCATACCACCACAGTTCCTCTTGTTCCCCCTGAAAGGTTTGTCTTCCAAAGCCTTTTTCCCTCCCTGTCCCCTTCCTGCTCCATGAACTGGCTTACCTTCAGAACGGGACTCTGCTTCAGGGTCTTCTTGTCTGAGCTCACCCTTTTCACGATGCTTCTCTTTACTGCTGTTGCCTAAGGGGAGGTGACCACTGGTCACACTGCCTAGAACAAGGGCACCAAGGATGTTCAACACCATCCTAGCAGGGAAGACTGATCTCTAACCCTCACATCTGGAAAATGTGAGATACAACACAAAATAAAACATATGTATCCCAGACTGTCCTTGAACTTGTGGTCCTCCTGCCTTGGCCTTGTGGCACGCACTCCTGGCGAAAATATAGTATAATGTCTGATAGAAGTTATTATCAGCAATTTCAAAGTTCTGCCTATTAAACCTCTGCTTTTGATCGGTCTCTGTCCTGAGACACCAGAGTTTTCCATAGAGTCTGAAGGTCAGTTACTCTTTTTGGCAATTCTGGAGCTTTCTTCTCTTCTCAGTGGGAATCAAAAAATATGAGTAAATGAATGCAGGGTCCTGACAGTGTCTGGGAACAGAAGCAGCGACATTTCACGTGAGGTGTGTGGTTTAATAGCTGATGTTGTCTCTGATGGCTGGCTCAGCAGGAGCTCCATCCACTTCCTATGCAAGCATGAGGACCTGTCTGGATCTTCAATACTCACAAGAAGGTTGGGTACCACACTATGGCTGGCGCTTGCTGGCCATCACACGCTAGGTGCAGTGAGAATCACTGTCTTAGCAGACCCTGGCAGAGAGTGATGGCATGCGCACCAGTGCACATAGCACATAGGTGATAATTCCATCACCAATGTTAACCTCTCATTCCTGATGGGAATTCTATGGTCCACTGCTCGGGAAAGCCTGGATTCCTGAGTTCACCTCAGAGAACAATTTCAGGATGAGCCAGTGTGAAGCACAATTGGGATTTATTAATGAGATTTTTTTAAAACATAGGTTTAAACATGGGGGTTAATGGATGGGGGGTGTTTAGGGAAAGGAGAAAGCACCCAAGCTTGGCTACAATCTTCTTAAGAGAGTGTCTTCACGCTTGTCATCTGAAGGACTTTGGTGGCTTCTGAAGTTATATTGCTAAGAAACTCCAGTGAGAGCACTGGACATTCCCAGTCACCTGGGTTGTGATGGAAGTCAGGATCATCTTTCTTCTTCTTCTTCTTCTTCTTCTTCTTCTTCTTCTTCTTCTTCTTCTTCTTCTTCTTCTTCTTCTTCTTCTTCTTCTTCTTCTTCTTCCTCCTCCTCCTCCTCCTCCTCCTCCTTCGGTTTTTCGAGACAGAGTTTCTCTGCAGCTTTGGAGCCTGTCCTGGAACTAGCTCTTGTAGATCAGGCTGGCCTCGAATTCACAGAGATCCACCTGCCTCTGCCTCCCGAGTGCTGGGATTAAAGGCGTGTGCCACCACTGTCCGGCTAAGATATTCTTCTTATAAACCAAAGTTTTCTGTCTTGCTTGTGAGAGTCACAGAAAGGATGTGGTTGTATGTGCTCAGGCCTTGAGCATGGGCCAGTGCTAGTTTGCTAGTTTATATTAGTTTTATTTAGTGTGTGTGTGTGTGTGTGTGTGTGTGTGTGTGTGTGAGAGAGAGAGAGAGAGAGAGAGAGAGAGAGAGAGAGAGAGAGAAAGGGAGGGAAGGAGGGGGAGGGAGAGAGAGAGAGAGCTGTCAGCTGAAGCTGGTTCAGTCTGTGTTCTCGGACACACCCCCATAGTTCACAGCACAGCTTCCTGTGTCATGGCAGAGGTGCTATGGCCAATGCTTTGTCAGCAAGCCAAGCTTCATTCTTCTGCAGAAAGTCCCATCCTGGGGCACTCGTCCCAGGCTGTTATGTGTGTGCTAAATGCAGGATTAATGGCGAAAAGAAACGTGGCCGGTTCCCTGCACAAAAGATGATGTCTGAGAGGAAGGGCGCCAAGCGTGGATGAGAAGTAAGGAAGTGGGAATGGGCTCACGGTGCCATGCTGGAATGACAAGCTGGGGGCAGCTGCTGGCTCTCTGCAGGGCCTGTGTCTTGTCCAGGGACAAGACTTTTTCTTGACTCTCTTCATGCAAAGTTGCTTTGTTTTGTTTTAGATCTAGCTGGAAACAGGATCCACATTGTAAAATCTGCAAGGTTGATTTGGATCTGGATAAATATTTTTCAGATTGGAGGAAAATGGAGAGGAGAGTTACTCTTCTTAGGCAGGAAGGACGATCATGGCTGCTGAACACCACACATTCTTCTCTGAGCCCCTCTCATCTGCCTCATCCTTCTAGCCCTGGCGCACATCCTGTGCCTTAAGCACGCTGAGAGATCTGGCATCTTTGAGAATGGGATAAAGGGGTTTGTTTGTTTGTTTGTTTAGCCTAGCCTATGTCTAGTAGGAACACATTTTAGCTAGTATAGGAGTCAGTGCTCTGTTGCTGTGGCAAAATACCCACAAAAAGCAAATTAAAAGAAGGAACAGTTTGTTTTCGTCCAGGTTTCAGAAGCTTCAGTATATGGTCATTAGACTTGTCCTGGGCCTGTGGCCCAAGGATGAGGTGACAGTACACTGTGGTGGGAGCATCTATCAGAGACACTGCTGGCCTCACGGTAGCTAGGAAGTCGAGAGAGAGGAAAAGACAGGGTCCCTTTAAAGGAAATGTCCCAGTGACCTAACTTCCTCCCACTACCCCTCCTAAAGGCTCCAAGTCAGGTGTGTGTGTGTGTGTGTGTGTGTGTGTGTGTGTGTGTGTGTGAGACTGTGCACGAGTGTGTATACGAGTGTGTGAGTGAGTGTGCGTGTGTGTATGTGTGTGTGGACTTAGGCATACCTCAGCACTTCTGTGGAGAACAGAAGAGAACTTTTTGGGTCGGTTCTCTCCTTCCTTATTGGGGCAGAAGCTCTCTTGCTACTGTCAAACCTTGTGTTCCAGGCTGGCTGATCCCAGAGCTCTAGAGGATTCTTTTGTCAAGGAACTAAATTGTCACACTTACACAGGTTGTCACACTTGCACTAAGTTGTCACACTTGCACAGGTTGTCACACTTGCACTGGTTGTCACACTTGCACAGTAAGTGCTCTTAGCTGCTGAGCTATCTTGCTGGCCCCAAACCTGATTTTTGAAAGGTGCTTTTTAAGCACCTTAGTTTTTTTTTTTCTTTTTAAACACTTATATAGGAAATAGAAAACATCTGGTCAAAATTCAACCCAGAAATGTAGCCATGACACAAAGCTACATTACACACCAGCAATGTGGCCTCCATTTGTGTACAATGTTGCCAGATGGCACACTGCACAGCCCAGGAACAGACACAGGACCAAAGAGACCCAGTCATCATCTCAGAGCAGTGCTGGCTTCCTGCAGACTCCATTGGGGCCACCTCATTTGAGTGGATGCTGGGACTGACCGCAGAAGCAGTGACAGAGCTTGGACAGTCACCCTACCCCCACCCCCACCCCCACCCCCGGCCTCTATCCACCATGGCTCTTTTCCCAAGGCCTGCTCATGCTAGCCCACCACTCACAGGGTCAATGGCATCATGCTATAGTCTAGTGGAAATTCCACCCTGTCCATTCACATACAAGCCTTAGGAGGAATATTCTTTATGGCTTATGCACTCAAAACTCTACATGAGAGTTATTTCTTGGAGAAATACTGTTTACATTCAATTTCTGGGAACAACAATTTTTGAGACAGGGTCTCACCTTGCAACTCTGGCTGGCCTAGAACTTGCTATATAGACCAGGCAGTCCTCAAACTCACAGAGGTCCACCTGCCTCTGTCTCCTGAGTTTGGGGATTAAGGGCATGTGCCACAATGCCAGCTCTGGAATAATTGTTCTTATTGTTTTTAAAATTTTAATTAATTAATTTTATTGTTATTATTATTATTATTTTGAGACAGGGTTTCTTTATAGCTTTGAAGACTGTCCTGGAACTAGCTCTTGTAGACCAGGCTGGCCTCGAATGCACAGAAATCCACCTGCCTCTGCCTCCCGAGTGCTGGGATTAAAGGCATGCACCACCACCGCTTAGCTAACTTTTTAATTTAATTGTAGTTTCTATTGAAAACATTTTTTTGTACATTATATTCTGATAAGGGTCTTCCTTTCCTCAGCTTCCCCTAGCTCCCCCCTACTTCCTCACCAATCCAAATTCACACCCTTTCTCTCTCATTAGAATACAAACAAGCTTCTAAAACAATTGATATTAATAATTAATAATAAATATGATACAAACAGGAGGAAAAGGAACCAAAGAAAATCACAAGAAACACATATACATTCACATGCACAGAAAACCCATAAACACGAAATCAGAAACCATAATATATAAGCAAAAGATCTATAAGTATAAGGTAAGGGAGAAAAAGGCCAGAGAAAGCAACAGCAAGACAAGAAACCTCCAAAAACACCACTGAGTTCATTTTGTGTTTCCCTCTACTGTTGGGCATGGTGCCTGCCAGTCAGTGTGCTTTGTATACCCAATGAGACTCCTCTGGAGAAAACTATTATTTTTTTTCTTTGCCCAAGGGTTACCCATTAGAGATAGCGTCTGGGTTAGGGATGGGGGCTTGTGTCTAATTTCCCTTTCCACCCTGGAAGCCCATCTTGCTTAGACCTGTGCAGACACTGTGCCTACTGCCACCGTCTCTGTGAATTCCTATGTGTGCCAGCCCAGTTGTCTTTAGAAGGCTTTGTTTCCTTGGTGTCCTCCATCCCCTCTGGCTCTTACAATCTTTCTTCCTCCTTTTCCTCAGAGTTCCCTGAGCCCTGGAGGGGTGTGTGTGTGTGTGTGTGTGTGTGTGTGTGTGTGTGTGTGTGTATTTTCATGGAAACATCCCATTTAGCACTGAGTGTTCCAAGGTGTCTCACTCTCCACACATTGTCCAGTTGCGGGCCTCTGTATCTGTTCCCATCTGCTGCAGGAGGAAGCTTCTCCGATGACAGCTAAGCAAGGCACTGACCTGTAAGTGTGTCATTGCCTCACTGTCTTCATTTGATCCTACTGATCCAGGTCCCCACATGTCCTCCCTTCTCAGGACATCCTTAACATTTATTCTATTCCCCCACCCTGTCTCCTTTATATCTAACCTCACTGTATATAGATTGTAGCCTGCTTATTGATGACTCAGCAGCTAACATCTGAATATACATGGATAGATACTGTATTTGTGGTTTTTGTCTCAGTTATTTCACGAGGATGATTTTTTTCTAGCTCCATCATTTGCTCACAAATTTCACGATTTTTTAAATAGATGAATAACATTCCTTTGTATAAATGTATCACGTTTTCTTTATCCACTCTTCTGTTGACAGACTGAAAGGTGTTTCCGACTTCCTGCTATTATGGATAGAACAGCAATGAATATGGTTGAAGGCCCTGGAGACTGAGAAATCCCTGGCGCTGCAACCCGGCCTTTGTGCTCCCAGGACCGCAGGTGCTGCTGAAATCCAGGAGGGTCTACTCTGGCTTTTTCTGTGGTTCTGTGTGGGTGGGGTGTCCTCCCTGCACTGTTCTCAGTTTGCGAAGCAAGGGCTAGGAACCTGAGTGATTCTCCCACAATCCCAGTTTGAGTTTGTATCTGCAACCGCTTTGTTCTTAAAACGATCCTACAGCACCGCCATGTGGCCAGAAGTCAGGCGGGCAGCTGTTCTGAAGCCGCCGCAAACGCGGCCTGGAGCGGTCAGTCCCAGTCCGAGCAATTATCAAAGCGGCAGGAAATCCTTACTGCGGGCTCCCCACCCTCGGCTCCCCAGTTTTACTTCTGCTTTCATGCCATATGCATATGCATGACTATCTATATAAAGTCCAGGAGTTACACATGACAGGAACAAAGGGTACTTGGGTTTTCTGAAACTGGGTTAACCTATTTAATATAAAGATCGCTAGGAACATCCATCCCCCGCCCCCCGTGGGGGCGACCCACAAGAAAGCAAAACAAAACAACAACAAAATCCCTCAAACAAACAAACATAATTTCATTCTTTGCGGTTGAAAATAAATCCCACTGTTTACATAGATGCCACGCCTTCCCTATCCATCCCTCTGCAGCTGGACACTCAGTTCCATAACCTGCTCTCCTCCCCAGTACAGCTGCAGAGTCGGGGAAGCACGGCTGGTAGGAAGTTGACTTGGGGTCGCTCTGATAATGCACCTTTAGCTGGATTATATGATGGCTCTAGCCCCTCCCTCCTCCCTCCCTCCCTCTCTCCCTCCCTCCCTCCCTCCTAGGTTTTTTCTGTAGGCAGGCTGCCTGTTTTTGTTTTTAGAGCCCACTGTACAGACTTCCATGGCGGGCTGGACTAGTTCCCATTGAGCCATTTCTAAGCGCAGAGATCTCACACCCAACTCAGTCACCTCCTGTACCCGCCTCTCTACATTTCCAAATATGGAATCTTGAGGCTTAGCTCAACCCACTTCCAGGTTACAGAATGAACCTGAATGCAAGGCAGCAGCTCATATCAGTCACTGCACTCAGTGTCTAGGATATTTTTAGTCTCCATTGCCATCAAACACCTTCCTCTTCTTTGCCTCAGAACCCCTAACAACAGGACCTTGACTATTCAAATGGTTTTTAATTCACTTTGTCCTTATTTTACTTACCATGCGTCCAGGGTTCAGCCATGTTGTAGTATGTATTAGAGATGCTTTCTTTATTTTTCTTTTTACCTATTTACTTTGTTTTTTTCAAGACAAGTTTTCCTGGAACTTGCACTGTAGACCAGGCTGGCCTCGAACTCAGAGATTCACCTGCCTCTGCTTCCTGAATACTGAAAATTAAAGGTATGTAACACCATGCCCAGCCCATCTTTGATTTTTATTTGAGACAGTATCTCACTATGTATCTTCGCTGGCCTGGAGCTCTATATGTAGACCAGGCTGGCTTTGAACCCAGTGATCTATCTGCCTCTGTCTCCCACGTGCTGGGAGAAAGGCATTCACTACCATACCCAGCAGACTTCATTCATTTCGAAAGCCAAATCCTATCCCACTGTGTGGAGAGGTCAAGTTTCGCTTATCTATCATAAGTGGATATTCACTTGGCTTCCACTTTGCCTAATGTGAATAATGAAGCTAGGAACATGGCTGTACATATCCGAGTCCGTGCTCTTCGGTCCTTTGGGGTGCATGCAGAAGACTCTATGGCGATTCTGTGCTGAACCGTTTTGAGGAACCTCCATCCTTTTACACAATGGTTGAGATATTTTGCCCAAGATTCCCAGGATATCACTTTTAACCTTTCGGGAAAGTAGTTTCAAATGGTCACAAAAGCTTCAGGAGCAGAGAGGAACACTCCTGCTTCCTCCATCCAGACTCCCCAGGCTGGTCACCATGGCTCTGTCGCCCTTTGTCTTCAGTTACAGACTTGCGTGCTCTGACATGGTGCTCGGCATCCCTAGAGGCTTCATGGTAGTAGTTCTCTAACTACAAGGGCACCTGAGTGTAGCGGCCCACCAGGGAAGTAGGCATCTCTTCCGCGCTGTCTTGCCTTCCGTGCGCTCACACTGTGCTGTCTCAGCATACGGTCCCCCCACCCCCCACCGTCCTTTTGTCCTGGAGCAGGCCCATGTGTTACTTAGTTACTGTATCTCATCGGTTTCCTTGTCCTTTTCCCTGTCTATGTTCATGTGCCGGGGCCGCTAGAACTTGTTCAAGTAGAGGCTGTGTATTTGGAGGCCTGTCTGTATCTACCTTTGGGCA
Source organism: Ondatra zibethicus (assembly GCA_004026605.1). NCBI lineage: Eukaryota > Metazoa > Chordata > Mammalia > Rodentia > Cricetidae > Ondatra > Ondatra zibethicus. The sequence goes on from PVIU01000819.1 coordinate 224,255, forward strand.
CAGCACCCTTGCCACTGTGGTGGGCACCACTGAGCAGTCCCTCACTGGGAGCTTCCTCAACACCCACCCAAGACCTCACTGGAATTTGATCTCTAGGGCCCACAGCCTCATGACTTCCCTTTGTGGGGAGAACTCAAGATCCCGGGGCCTGGACAGACACTGAGGGACCAAATGCCTCCCACTCTACAGAAATAACCTGTGTCTTGTCCTACTTCCCCAACTTCTTGCTCGTATCTGCTCTCAGCTCTTGCTGGAGAGTCTCGAACCACGCTCGTTCCATATGTCAATACCAAGCCAGCTCTGGCTGCAGCTGCCTGGGAAGAAGCAGCAGCCTGGCCCGTTTAGTTCCATACAAATCAAGAAGGCCGGAGGTGGCCATCAGCAGCCTTTACTTACGATTTTCACTCAGGAACCCAGAGAGCAGAGCATCTGGATACCCTGCTCTGTTGTGTGTGGAGCTTAGATTACTCCTCTGTTGTCTGATCTCCCCTCTAACAAGGCAAGGAACAGCATAGGGAAGAGGTTTCTGCCTCCTCGGGGACCCATCTCCTGTGTACCCAGCCCTAAAGTCAAAATACCATTGGAAAATTCAGGAGTCAGCAGTGGCCAGAAAGAGGGGCCGCTTTGCATAGTCAGTTAACCAGGTCTGGGAAACTGGCAATGTTCAGTCAGGCACTACCAACATTGTGGCACACAGAAAATCCAATCACTTTTCCAAACTTGATTTAAGGGTCACAGGTGAGCATCACAAACATCTTGGACGTACAATCTGGGAGAGGCAGGCATGGTCTAAGAAGAGGCCATATTCTCCTCCCAGGTAGAAGCCCCAGTTCCATGTAGTATGCATCAGGATCCTGGTACCCACCATGCATGCTCAGCTCACAGGCAGACCACGATCTCTTTGCTAGAGCGTGTGGTGCACACGTACATCTCTGGGGGCATATGATATTTTTAGCATTTTCTCTCTTAGGTGAACAGAGGATCTCATTGGTCCACCCTACTCTAATTTTAGATTATAAAAGTTTAAGACCGAGTCTCGCTCAGTCACTGGTCCTTTCTCTGCCCACTGTTAAAATTTCCTGCCTCCTTTCCTATCAGCTATTGTGTTATTATTATTGACTTGGAACGATTGTGAATCACAATTCACTATATGTTGCGTTGCACCTCTTAAGATCACGTGCCCATGACGTCACCAGTCAGACTGTCACAGGCATGCTGCTCTCCATCTAGAATATTCTGCTGCATTGTGCTAGAGTGTGTTCTACTTCATCGTATTTTATATACTTTCCTTTCCATACGCATTTCGAATTTAATTTTCTATCCCTTCCTTTAGTATCCACTCTTGTTAGCTGATGCAAGAAAAAGCATTGGCATTGTCTTTTTTCCTGTGATTTCTGGGTTTCGTGCTATGAGATGATTCAGTGGGTTAAGGTGCCTGGCACCAAGTCTGAGACCCTGAGTTTGATCGTGGAAAGCCACAGGGTGGAAGGAGAGAACTGTTGTCTTCTTATCTTCACATGGGTACTGTGGCACACATGTGTCCCCCTTAAATGAAAAAAATAAGTAAATAAGAAAAATTAGAAAAGCTCATACTCAAAGAATATGAATATCTTCTAACATTTACTAGAATTATTTTAAAGAACGTAAAAACATTATGTACAGGGTATCTGACTGAATTAAATGATGATATACTGTTCTCCATAGAAAATAAAATAATCCAGGAAAGTGTCCAGAACTGTAGTTTTTAAATAATTACTCACATGCTAGAAAGTTCCTTGCAGAGGGCACACAAAGTTGGGACCTAAGAAAAAAATGATCTATGCCCAGATTTTTGAACCCACACTCACTTACACAACCATTCATTAAACCAACTGAGGTGTTCAGACTTACTCCCCACTAAAACCAAAGGAACAAGTGGGGGAGATTTCTAAGGGATTTCCCTTGAGGGTACTGTGCATATGGCTTTCATTTCCCTTAGGGGTATTGTGCATATGGCTTTCAGTTTCAGTAGACTGGGTGGGGGTTTTATGAAAGACGATTTTAAATCTTGGTCCATGATGCATCTTGATACCAGACTCAAGGCAGCCTTGTGGGACTTGTCGGCTCCCCCTCTGATGTGCTGTCAAACATGCTTCCTCTTCACCTTAAGTCACTAGGAGCCCCTGTTAAACCACCAGGAGCCCCCCTTAATTTGCTCCAAAGGTCAACTACCCTAGGCAAGGGCATTTAGTTCTTGTATCACCTCAAAGACCCCCGCCTGCTGACTGTCTCATAAAATCCACTTGTTTGTCTGCCATTTTGATCTGTTCCAACCCCACCCCCAAATAGCCTTGGCAGTTTGACCCCCAATAAGCTTTCTAGCCATGGAATGGTCCTGTTCGGCGGTTTCACTGCCCCCTGGCTTACACTGAGTACATGCTAAGTGTAGACAGAGAAGACAGGCAGGCTCTGACGGTGGCTGAGCCTGGTGTTCTGCTTCTTAGCTCTGATTGCCATAGGAACAGGAGGCACAATTGCAATTGTTTCATGGATGAGGAAGCAGAATCACAGAGTTTAAGGCTATTCTGGGGATGCAACTCCATAGTAGTGCACTTGTCTAGCATGGATTCCACCCTCAGCAACACACGCACACACACACACACACACACACACACACGCACACACACACACACACACAAACACACACCACCCACCGCGCACACCCTATCCAGGGTTTCCCAGCTGGTCAGGCACCTTGGGACTGCCATCTTGGTCTATGCTGTTTCTTGCTCTAACACAGCTCCCCCGGACCTGTCTCGGTAATATTTTGCAGTTTTGTAAGTCCTGCAGTTGAGATCAGTTCTAAAAATGACAAGAGTGGTTTCCAAAATTGGAAAATGAATTTTCCATCCTGCCTTCTAGTTAAAGAATCTTGAATTGTCTTTTAGTAGCTGGATGTTCTGCTCCCAGGATGCCATGCACTGACTTTCTGTGTGTAAAATCAAGTTGTGGCAACAGCAGGTCAGAGAAGAATTAGCATCATAAGCACCAAGCAGAGCCTGGCCAACCGTGGCCAACATCTACAAGCTCACACAGCACAGGGCAAGGATGTTAGTCAATCACCTTGTATCCCCAAGAGGAGGCAGAGACACAGCTACAGGCTGAGCTAGGAGCTTTACAGGTTTTAGATAACCTTTGAAAGTTGGTATTTTTCATCCCATTTCACCATCTGAGAAGCACAGCTCAGAGAGAGAAAGCCAGTGGATCTCAGTGCATAAAGGATTATTGCTGGAGCCACAGATACAGCCACACCTGTCTCCAAATCTCCTATTCTCTTCATTTATATCACACCGACTGCCTTTTGGTGATTGATACCCAACTAACATTTTAAAAATGTATTTTTCACATCTCTAAAACTGCAGCTAAAATTGCCTATGGTTCGAGCATAACGGTGAGGGTTACTAATGAGGAAGCTGTACAGTGAGGTAGAGGGGAATGAGGGTGAGAAACTGTGCAGGTGAAGGGGACCTGGAGTCTCCTCATGGCTGGACTTCGGACACGGTCCTTCACCTGCGTGTTCACTAACATTCTCATCACAAAATGGAGGTACACAGGGATACTGACATTTACATAGTAAAAGGCTATCAGGAAGTCCTTTACTTTGTATGCTAACTGGAAACATTGAGAAAAAATTGCACTAGAGGCCATCAAGAAGACTCAACCAGTAAAGGAGCTTGCAACTCAAGCCTGAAAACCCGAGTTCAATCTCTAGGGACCTCATGAAGGTGAGAAACGACGTCATGAACTTGTTCTATGACCTCCACAGATGCACTGCAGTGTGTATCTACATCACGCATAAGCACACATTAATAACAAAATAAAATATAAAGACAGCCTGGAAGCAATGTATTTTACGACATTTCTTAACTTGAACTCATTAGACGTCTGCTGCTTTCTTGTTCATGGCAAAAGTTCACTAAAGCCAAAACTATAACTAAACAAAGTAGACAATCCCTTATGTGAGTTTATACATTACCTGGTGATTTTCATCTTAGATCATACTTTACCCAAAAGTTATGAAAAATATAAGGAAATATATACAGCTCGAGGTAAGATGATTTCCATTAAGCTTGTTCTGTGTAACCTCACAATCGTTGCAATCAATGGATGTAATAATTCAACAAAATGGAGCGATTCTTGCCTCATAGAGCTGAAAGTGTCAAATGAGACATTATATAAACTGTGTTCGAGATGTTGCAGAAAGGAAGATGCTGACAAAAGTTCGCTATTACTCATGACTGCTGTAATGATCTGGCTGAAGGATGCTGATGACGTATCATCATCTGTGGTGCTGTTTGTAGGAGATTACAGAATTCTGCCAAAGCCCCATCAATTCAGTAACTTACAAAGGCCTGGACTAGGTTCAGTATTAGTTGTTATCTTTACCCACATTCAGGGTGGGTCTCCTTTCCTCAGTTAAATATATTTGGCGACTCCCTCAGAAATGCAGTGCATGTTGCGTTTCCATGGCAACTCTAAATCCTGTCACGCTGACAAAGAAGATAAAACAAGGAAGATATAAAATGTAGAAATATTTCAGAATATCAAACCCAATGACTGTCTTGATATTGGTGCTGTAAAATAAATTGTATGTGTTTGGTGTTTAAAGAGCGGTTTCCAATGGAGACGGGCTCATCACAGAGACTAGTATGCGCCAGGGGTCAAGGCACTCATATAAAATGGCTGTAGCTGCAAAATTGTTTTCTTAGTGGGTCAACCATCTTCAAAGTAAGATTTTGTCTTGAAGGGACCACACAGAGGCATACTGGGATCTGGGCTGAGAGGCTTCACACATCTAGATTAATTGCCGCCTGACCCCAGACACCAGGCTGAGCCCTGAGAAGACAGACTCTACCACCCATAGAAAGGGATGTCCGTGTAGCCCACATACATGCACTTCGGCTTGGTCTAGCTCCTTAACTAATTTGTTTGCTCACTCAGAGGTATTTCTAGTCACCAGGTGTTACATCACCTACCTGAGTTTGTGTCTGTTATTCCGATCAGTTAAAGAGCAGACACTGTGCAGGCTGTGTTTAGAGGGAGGTGCTGGATGCATTTAATGGAGACCCTTCATGCCAGGACTCTGGTGCTTTACTGCATCCTGCTAGTTGGTCCAGGTGGACCCTATGGGATGCTGGAGTCAACTGTACATCTCTTTTCTTAATAATGCTTGATGGTTAATATTTGTTAGCAGCTTGACAAGAAATGAATTGTACTGCAAGCTCCCACCACCATGGCAGAGCCCCCCTGAGCCCCATGTCCTCCTCCCATGTTGGACTATATCCTCTGAAATCACAAAGCAAAATTAATCATGTCAACCTTGGCAATTGCCTCTGTCAGGTATTTTTTATCAGTCATGAGCAAAGCCAATGCACTGTAAATGGCTGTTACATTGTCTTACCTGGGGAGTATGGTGAAGAAGAAAGGAACAGTGTATATGTTCGCCATGTAATGTTCACTGTGGATACAATCATCATGTACATGCTCACCATGTACACGTTTGTGTTCACTGTGTGCATGCTCACCATGTGCATGTTCATGTTCACCGTGTATGTGCTCACCATGTATATGTTCATGTTCACTGTGTACATGCTCACCATGTACATGTTTGTGTTCACTGTGTGCATGCTCACCATGTGCATGTTCATGTTCATTGTGTACATGCTCACCATGTTCATATTCACTGTGTACGTGCTCACCATGTACATGTTCACTGCGTATGTGCTCACCATGTATATGTTCATGTTCACTGTGTACATGCTCACCATGTTCATGTTCATATTCACTGTGTACATGCTCAACATGTTCATGTTTGTGTTCACTGTGTACATGCTCACCATGTGCATGTTCACTGCGTATGTGCTCACCATGTATATGTTCATGTTCACTGTGTACATGCTCACCATGTGCATGTTCACTGCATATGTGCTCACCATGTACATGTTCATGTTCATTGTGTACATGCTCACCATGTGCATGTTCACTGCGTATGTGCTCACCATGTATATGTTCATGTTCACTGTGTACATGCTCACCATGTGCATGTTCACTGTGTACATGCTCACCATGTATATGTTCATGCTCACTGTGTACATGCTCACCATGTATATGTTCATGCTCACTGTGTACATGCTCACCATGTGCATGTTCATATTCACTGTGTACATGCTCACCATGTGCATGTTCATATTCACTGTGTACATGCTCACCATGTGCATGTTCATATTCACTGTGTACATGCTCACCATGTGCATGTTCATGTTCATTGTGTACATGCTCACCATGTGCATGTTCACTTTGTATGTGCTCACCATGTATATGTTCATGTTTACTGCATATGTGCTCACCATGTGCATGTTCATATTCACTGTGTACATGCTCACCATGTGCATGTTCATATTCACTGTGTACATGCTCACCATGTTCATGCTTGTGTTCACTGTGTACATGCTCACCATGTATATGTTCATGTTTACTGCATATGTGTTCACCATGTATATGTTCATGCTCACTGTGTACATGCTCACCATGTGCATGTTCATATTCACTGTGTACATGCTCACCATGTGCATGTTCACTGCGTATGTGCTCACCATGTATATGTTCATGTTCACTGTGTACATGCTCACCATGTGCATGTTCATGTTCATTGTGTACATGCTCACCATGTTCATGTTCACTGTGTACATGCTCACCATGTACATGTTTGTGTTCACTGTGTACATGCTCACCATGTACATGTTTGTGTTCACTGTGTGCATGCTCACCATGTGCATGTTCATGTTCATTGTATACATGCTCACCATGTGCATGTTCATGTTCACTGTGTATGTGCTCACCATGTACATGTTCATGTTCACTGCGTATGTGCTCACCATGTACTGTTCATGTTCACCATGTACATGCTCACTGTGGACATGTTCACAGTAGATTGAGTTTTCCCCCCATATATATTTCTGAGCCACAGTTGGTTGACTTCGTGAATGTGGAATCCACAGTTGTGGAAGATTAATTACAGTTATAATATTTATATAAACCTGATGGTGCTGTTGAGCAAACTCACAGTGGTTTTTTCAATTTTTGCTCAAATGATGCACATTTAAGATCATCTGTGACTTGCATCACATGTTTATCTGATTCATGAGTTTTTAAAAGTGCACAAGATTTTATTAAACTCTAGTGCTTACAAGGCTGATTACATTTTACATTTTTTATTATTACTATAAATTTTTTCTTAGCAGAGAGTTGAAACTCACTAGCATACTGCTATTCATTTTCTAAAATAAAATTTTATAAACTCGATTACAAATGAAAAGAAAATCAGATTTTAAATCTTGTAGCAAATAAAATGAATATTAATTTTGAAAACAAATAATATTTGAGTAACATTCTGCGTGTGACAGCCACTCCTGGGAATATCTAACCATCTTCCGTTGTCACTTGCCTCTGCTTCTCATCCCTCGTGCTTGGTAAATATGTACAGTTGTGTGGAGGCCACAGCTGTTGTGTGAGATCCCCTTTCTCACAAGACGGGGCTTCCATGGAGCAGGGACTGGTCTTGTTTCTCTCAGTGCCAAGGGGACTCAGAACACTTGTTAAGGAGTCCAGAGCAGACTGACGAGGGAAGGGTGTCCTCGGACGGACTGTGGCAGGTGCAGAAGGGAGGCTGAGGCTGCTCTGCCTGGCTCGGCTTCTCAGTGGCTTCTCCTCAGGCGTCATGTGTTTCTGCAGCTGCTGTGTCCTAGCTTTGGTCTCGTGTTTTCATCAGTGTGTCTTCTCTGCATTCCGGACACATTCACCGTGAGGTTATTCCAACACTCACCAGGTGGCCGTTTGTAGAGGGATTCACTAACATGTGTCACTGTGTGACCTGAGACAGCTGCTCCTGGGTCACCAGAGTCTCAGTGAAGCAAGAACGGCTTCCTTCAAAGTGTCAGAGAGAACACCCTGGTCCACTTCCTGCCTCCATAGCTGATTATTACTGTAAGTGGGATGGTTTGTAAAGGACAAAGGCTTATTTGGCACATGGGTCTGAATGTGGGGTGCTGGAGAGAAGGCTGCAATGTCTTGCTGATGGGGATTCTACAGGATTCCATCATGACACAAGATGTCACACCGCAAGTCAGAGCACACAAGCTCAGCCCTCTCGCCCCCTTATCAGAAAGCCACAGTCCCACTGAGTCAGTACCCATCTTTATGGGCTGACCGAATCTTAGTCTCTGCTAAGGCACCATCACTGAACACAATAGTTGAAGTAATTTCCTACTTTCTAAACACTTACATAGAGATTAACTTTCATTTAACGAATAACAGGAAGTAAAATCAGGTGTGAGTATTTGGGTATAAATAACTTACTTGTTCCTTATTCAGTGTGTTTACATTTTAAATTTGAATAATACTTTATTAGTTTATGTAATCAAACCTCAGGTAGACAGTGTCTCATGTACTTAGAACTGAATGCTACCCTTATTCAAATGGGAAAAATAAGTTTACATTTTCAAGACCAATATGGCTGTCAATTTCTATGTAATGCTAACCCAGCATAGTAAAATGGGTCATGTTGTGCCAAAGTTAACAGCAGGGCTAAAATTTCAAAAATTTCAAAAAATTCAAATTATACATATATACAGACACAATGTGCCTGTGTGTATGTATATATATTGCATACTACTGGTCACATATATACATATATAATATATACATAATATAATAAATCCTAATTGTATATAATATATTATGCAATATATGTGTATGTATATACTGGAGTCAAATATATATATATATATATATATATATATATATATATATATATATATATTCAGTAGTATGCAGTAGTATGTTATACTCCAGTGGCAGCAACAGCTTTTCCAGGTTCTGCAGTTATTTGAACAACATTGTAGAGACATCCAGTATACCCCACTTAAAAAAAAAAGAAAAAAGAAAATCCCCCAAAACAGCACATTTGGGGCTGTTACCTGACACCATTTTTGAAATTAGCTTCTCAGCCATCACCTGCAAAAAACACATGCTAATAACATGCTAAGAACTCTGAGAAAGCAGGGCCACACTATGCTTCACCAGGCGGCTACAGGCGATTTCATACACGCGGGGCGGGAGATTTAGTGCAGAGCTACCTTCCATCTACAACACCAGAAGTGGAATCACTTGAGGCTTGGTTCTGCGTTTCCAGCAGAGGACACGGAGGATGCCATGACCAGCTCTGTAGAGAAATGCACCATCTTCCCCATGGTGACACAGCTTTCCTGTCCCTGGGGGCGCAGCTCCAAGGCTCTGCTCACCACAGAGCACTAACTCTATATTCTTTTTTGTAGAAGACTTGGCTATAAGAACAAAACAAAACCAAAAAAAAAAAAAAAGCAAATTTTACGGACTTGAGAGGATGTGTCTTTTCCATCTCTGTGGTTCTGCGTTGACTGGAACGGCAGGAATGGGCCCCACGCTGTGCTCATGGAATGAAGCCTTCCTTGTGTGAAGAAGTGTGCAGTGAATGAATAAGGAGCGAATGGAAGGCTGAGGTTGGGGGGCAGCTGTAAAGTAGAGCTCTGCTCACCTCAGGGTGAGTGGACCCTCTTCCTCAGGAGCGCCTTTGTTTCCCCTTTGGAGACTTACTACCTGCTTTGTTCCTTAACTCTGTGCATGGGTCTGGCAGCCAAGGCAATCGGAGCCAATTCAAGGGTTCCATGGGTATCTTTCTCAGCCAGGGAGCTTCCGTCACCCAGGGGCAGCCGAACAGAAAAGAGAGAAAGGCAGCAAAGAAGGAGGGTGGAGGGGAGAGAAAGAGGGAGAGAGGGAAAGAGAGCCAGAAAGAGAGGGAGCATTTCTCACGCTCTGGCTTAGTACACTCTGAGGCCTTGTTCCTCATTCTAGTTTTGAGGTAGCCACTTTCAAGCGCAGAACCCTTGCAAACTGGCATTGCTGGTGGTGGTGTAGGCAGCTTTATGTTCTGGGTGCTTTTATGCGCTGGCTACTTTTCTAAATGCTTGATGGTTGTTAGCTAGCTTTAGTGCTTGCAGGAATTGTACAAAGAGAAATTTTTAGTATCCGGTATTCTTTTTTTTAAGCTGAGGAATCAGGACCTATGGGGAGTCATGTGTCAAGTTTACACAGGCAGAGTGCCAGAGACCAGCTCAAACTCGGTTGCTCCAGCGGTTCACAATTATGATAAGCTCCCCCGCCTCCCCCAGGACATTAGGCAGCAGGGAAGCAAATTATAAAAGTCATTTGCAACCCTCTGTTTCTAGGAATTTTGGATACTTGAAGGTCCATAGTTTGACATCCTTTGGCACAACATTATGGCCAGTGATCAATGATATCCTTTACAAATGGCATTGCCAATAGCTAGTGTTTCTCTTTACAAATGGCCTGGTCAGTGGTCTGTGACTCCCCTAACAAATGTAGACAGCAGGTACCTCCCATGTCAGGCAAAGCTGGAGAGCCGTTTTGAGGTAAGATGGATATTGTGAAGTGAGCTAATGGAAGAAATGCTTGCTTTGGCTCACAGTACAGAGTGATATGGTCCATGGTGGCATGGTGGTTCACAGTTTGGGGTGACACGGTCCTTGGTGGCATGGTGGCTCACAGTTTGGGGTGATACAGTCCATGGTGACATGGTGGCTCACAGTTTGGGGTGATACAGTCCATGGTGACATGGTGGCTCACAGTTTGGGGTGATACAGTCCATGGTGACATGGTGGCTCACGGTTTGGGGTGATACAGTCCATGGTGGCATGGTGGCTGAAATGATTTTTAGGTGTTACAGCAGCAGGAGTGCTTACCTCACATTCAGACAGATCAGAGAGCAGACAGACACACACATGTGGATGCACACCTGGCTTTCTCTTTTTGTCATTTTTAGTAGTTAAGGACCCCAGGACATTGGATGGTGCAGTCCACACCCAGGATAGCCCTTCCCCCCAACTTAATACTCTCTGGAAAAGTTCTTAAATGTTTGCCTCACTTATTTCAATCAAATTGGCAATCAAAATTAACTATCACAGACCCCACCTACATTAAGCTTAGAGCTAAAAGAGGAAAAGAAATATGACACACTGGAGAAGACAAGACATTGGAGGAGTAATGGTGCCCTTAGTAAACTCTGTGCTGATTGGAAGAGTAACCATGCCCTTAGTAAGCTCTGTATTGATTGGAGGAGTAACTGTGCCCTTAGTGAGCTCTGTGTTGATTGGCGGAGTAATCGTGCTCTTTGTGCGCTTTGTGCTGATAACCCCCTAACTCCTTCCTATGCAGTCGTTCACAGGCATTCACTGCAGAGCCTTTAATTTCTGACTTCTGACTTAGGAACCATATATAACTTTCCTTCCTCTTCCTTGTCTTTAGATCTCCCTGCAGCAGTGGCAGAGTCCAAGCTTACTTGTGTCACCATTTCTCTTCCTAATTTCAATCAAGCACCCTTAAGTTAATTTTTATAAATCTATGAGACCCAAAGCCTTACAAAAGAAACACTGTATTCCACGGTGACACTACCATATCAGGGGCAGGGACAACCTTGCAGTCCCTCAGTGCAGGGCAGTGGGGAGCCTCATGAAAGGTGGTGACATACCACGACCAAGGTGGTCTTGCTTGCATTATATGCTGTTTGCTGTTGAACCTGGAGGCCTTCTTGAGTTGTGGCAAAGACTTTTGGTTAGCGTAGTGTGTGGTCCGTTAGGATAGACCTGGAGAGAAGGGAGGAGGCAAAAATGGGGACAGCTGAAAGGCTTTGGACCTGACTAAGTCCAGGGTGGTCCTGGTTTCTGATATTTTATGTAAATTTACAGCTGAGTAATGTTTCTGTCTCACCCCAAAACATCACCGCTATTATCACAGTTCATTTTAATGTGACAAAAAGCATATGCCAATTGTCTTGTTCTAACTGGTCATTCAATTTTACTCTGATGCCTCAGAACAAAGGCAGAAGCCAGGTATATGAACATCTAGTTAGCTAAAAACATTTGAAAAACTCCATGGGTACTGAACATGTGTCAATTTTCCTCCTTAATAGTGTCCCCCAAATAATACAACAGAACAATTCTGTGTTGCATGTAATTATATTTGGTATTATGACCATATGGAGATAAATTAAAGTTGGCAGGAGGGTGAAATGAGATTATATGTAAGTATGAACCATGTTATATAAGGGACTCAAGCATCAGTAGATTTGGGTGCCCATGGGTGCCTGTGGGAAGTCATTGAGGGATGGACTTAGATAATTGCCCAGTTCTTACAAATGCTTCTCTTAGGCAAGTCTTCCTGATAAATTCTCAAGTAAACATTTTTCTTGAGTGAAAACATTGCTTTACCAGGGAGTCCGCTTCACAGGGAATATTTAATAAAAATGTTGAATGAATGTCTTGCAAGGCTGTTGCTGGTAGACATGGAAACGACAATGATACAATCACTTCTTTACAGAAGAAGCTGGTGTTTATGGAACTGTGCTGAATGCCTTGTGTACACAGGCTCATTTATTCCCCACAGATATTCTCTAGGGCAAGAACATCACCCTCATTTCATGGTATAAATGGGGAGCTGGGTTTCAACACAGTGAGCATGCTCTCGCTTCAACCTGCCAGGTTGAGTGTATCCCAGTGCAGAGCCCCTTCTCTAAGCAGGGGATTTGTCACCTTCAACAGAGTGCTCACAACTCAGCCTCAGTGAGTAAAACCCGAGGGGCACTCTGGAATTTTCCTCTAACAGTGGATGTAGTCATTCTCCTACCCTGCTAATGAGGTGGCTGCCTGGCAGTGCTGTATGAAATGATGGCAAGTCTCGCGTAAGACACCTTAAACTTAGGTTGACCTTAAACAAAGGTCTATCTCCTCTGTACCAGTATTAACTTGAAGGAATAGACCACCAGGAAGCCAGACCCATGAAATCGAATCTATTTGAAATGCAGGACAGTAGAGAAATGGTTAACAGTATAATAATGTGACCATGGAGATGGGACACTCTGTTCCATGGGTCTTTTAAAAAAATTATTTATTTTCTGTATATGAGTGTTCTATTTGTGTGCACACCTTTATCCCAGGAGTGGGATTTCCCACTAGAGATGGTTGTGAGCCACCATGTGGTTGCTGGGAATTGAACTCAGGACCTGTGGAAGAGCAGTCAGTGCTCTTAACTGCTAAGCCATCTTTCCAGCCCCTCCTGATATATTTTAAAACAGAAAAATATATCCATGTTGTCTTTGTAAGTATTATAATACAACAGCCATCATGTAAGGAAACAAACCATCAGCACACCCAGATGAAGGATGACACAATCCCCAGGGCTCTGAATATGAGGTAGTACCTGTGAGGTTCAATGATGTGAGCTAAGCCTGGGTACCACCTTCCTCTCTACCCAGAGATAGTTACAGGATAAATTTAAGGCAGTGAAGAAGCACTTGGAGTCACCTATCCTTTGGAGAGGACCTGTCCTTGGTCCATGACAGCCAGCACAGGAGATGGGGAGATTGTTGTTTTACTGGTCTCACAGCGGCTGCACCTGAATCTACTACTGTCTTAGTCTCTGACTGCGCTCCATGGTTGTTGGCTCAGGTCCCGTGAGACTTTTGCATCTTGCCATTGCCTCTGCTGCTGCCACCAAATGTAGTTTTTATCTGAGTCTCTATCTTTCTATTTTCCCAATAAAGACTCAGGAGCCAGATGCTAGGGTGAAAACCTGCCAGCTAAGAGAGGCAGAGAAAGCACACAGGTGCTTCATCTTTTGTTGCCTTTCACAAAAGAGAGTTTCTCTTCTGCCATCCCAACCCAAAATGGACCGCCAAACTCAAAGTCCCTCCCTACTACTTTCTGTGTGTCTCTATCCATCTTCATGACTTCCTCATACTCTCTATGGTTTGTGTGTATGTGTGTGTGTTTGTGTACATACTGGTTGCTTGCCGACCTCACGATCTATGGTTGATTTTATCTAATCTTTTAAAGGGGTGTGATAAGGCTGAGCTAAGCCACAACCAGAAGGTTTGTAGTGTGATCGAATATCCTGCAACAGGAGCTGATGTGCAGGGATGCCTTTTGTTGTAGGGTCCTGAGAGCAGTCTACACACAGTCCCATCCAGAGAGCACAACCCATATTCATCCAGTTGTGTTTATTCCCAACTTGACAGGACCTAGAATAACCTGGGAGACAAGTCTTTTGGCGTGCCTGAGTTTTGGGGGTTGGAGGTTATGTTAGTTAAGACAGGAAGAGTCACCTCTAAAAGTGGGCTGAAACATTCCTTGGGCTTGAGTCCTAGACTGCATAAAAAGAAAGCTTATTGCTCTTCACTCACCGCTTTCAGCTTTCAGACTGCAGATCCAATGTGAGCAGCTGTCTCAATCCCTTCACACTGGGACTTGCCATTCGTGACGGACTGTGAATGGAGAAGAGGACATGACTGCTCCTAGGTGTGGCTCAGGGAGAGACATCTGAAATTAGGGGACACTTGGAGGTGGTGTGGACACCAGATGCAGTGGAAACTTCCCGGAATCTATGAGGGTGATCCCCGGTAAGGACTCCTAGTAGTCGGGGATACAGGATCCAAATTGGCCATCTCTTGTAGTCAGGCAAGGCTTCCAGTGGTGGGACTGGGTTGCATTTGGTTGAGTTGTTATCTGAGGGGTTCCCATGGAGATCCCCAAATGACCCAGGCTGATGCTAGAACAGAGCGTTGCTCTCCACAAACTGACAGGACCCTACTGCTGAGGACAACATCCACACAGTTCATTTACCTGGAGAGATCAAGCTGGTGCCTGCCTAGAGCCTTCATCAGCGTGTTCTAGCCTTTTTGGTGTAGGAAGGTACTTCAGACAACTGAAAGAGAAACGTGGACATCCAAGTCTTGAAAACTTTGACTTGCCATCTGTCCTGCCTGCAAGATGCGCTGGGGCAATGGTGGCACAGAACTTGTGGAAGTGGCCAACCAATGTCTAACTTGAGGCCCATCACATGAGAGGGAGCCCATGTCCAACACTACCTGGATGGCCAGGAACTAGAGACTGGATAGCCCAGAGATCTAGGGTGGAAACAAACACAACCGGTCAAAAAAAAAAAAAGCAAACAAACAATGAAATGATTCCTAATGATATTCTGCTGTACTCATAGACCAGTGCCTTGTCCAGACGTCATCAGAGAGGCTGCCTTTGGCAGCAGATGGGAGCAGGTGAAGAGATCCATAGTCAGAAATTGTATGGAGAGAGAGTCTAAATTGGAGGTCTAATTGAGTATCTCACCTCAGAGCTTGTGGAACCCCACGGGATAGGGAGAGGAGAGATTGTAGGAGTCAGCGGATGGAGGACGCCAGGAGAACGCAGCTCACTGAATCAACTAAGCAAGGTTCATGTGGACTCATATGGGCTGAAGCAGCAAATACAGGGCCTGCAAGGGTCTGCACTAGGTCCTCTGCATATACGTTATGATTGTTAGCTTTGTGTTTTTGTGGGACTCCTAACGTTGGGGGTGGGTATGTCTCTGACTCTTTGGCCTGCTCCTGGGACTCTTTCCCTCCTGCTGAACTGCCTTTTCTAGCCTCGGTGTGAGAGTTTTACCTTGTCTTATTGTATTTTAGTTTGTCTTGCTTGGTGGTTGTCTCTTGGGGGCCTGCTCTTCTCTGAAAGGAAATGGATGGGGAGTGGATCTGGGGAGTGGGGAGGTGGGGGGAGCTGGGAAGAATGGAGGGAGTGGAAACTGTGGTTGGGATAGAACAATCTATTTTCAATACAGGGAAATAAAAGATTATCCATCAAAACACATCTTACCCATCAAAACAACACTGTAGCTCTTCTCTCTTCCTTTCTCTCTCCAACCTCCCCTCCCCCTCCCAACTGCCTAGATTTCACTGTCCCGAGGACCCCTCTCTCTGATCTCGGAGTTGCCTCTGGTGGGGTAGCCCTCTTGGGCAGAGGATCCAGTGTACTTCCTGGCGGTGGTTTAGCAATCTCAGCATTCCTTCATGGAATCAAACCAACGGTCTTCCTCAGGACCTGCTTGCTCGGGGAGCCAGGGAGCAAAGAATCACACACAGTTTACAACTCACAGATTTTACAGTTAAGGAGAGCTGAAATGTTAGAACTGAGGGGCTGGAAGGAGACAGGCTGCACGCCACAAGAGCGCACGGCCATGAGTTCCTGTGCGCCCAGTCCTCACATCACTTTGACGAGAATCCTAGGTGGGTTCATTTGAGATATCCCTTTCTCTCACATCTGCATTCATCTGGGTATTCAAACTAACTGTGGAATGAAAATACAGTTTATAAAACGGCATCTGGTCCCAAATGTGCAGACTTTGGCACTTGCTGTTATCCCCTGAGCAGCCAGTGCACCGTTTATGAAGCATTCCTGTGCTATAATGTGTCCCTATGAGGATTCCAGAGAGGTACATGGATTCTATGTAAATGCACAGTACATGTATTTATTTATTTACTTTTATGCCCCCATCCCCCATGTGTGCATATATGCAGGAGTATATTCCAAAGCCAGTGGAGGACCTCTGTCTTTTCTCCTTGAGACAGGGTCTCTCACTGACCTGGCCATCGAGTTGCCTTCAGAGCGTTCAGGAGATTGGAAGCTCAACCTATCTCAACTTTCTTGAGCTATGGGCTTATAGGCATGTATTTCCACAACACTTTTTGTGGGTACTGGGCATTTGAACTCAGGTCCTCTTGTATGTGTAAAAAGTGGCCTTACCTACTGTGCCATTTCAAAACCAGCACTCTACTGTCCCAAGGGCCTTGAGCATCTTTGGATTGTGGCAACCTTAAGGGAACAATCTCCATGGATATGGGGGCGGGGATGACTAACAGGGATGAGTTTGCGATATGGAAGAAATGCTGGTAGATTTGATATCTTCAGTGGCCCCGTGGGAAGGGCCAGACTACAGCAAGACAAGAGTGCCCTTTCTGAAGTCAGTTCCTCTCCCCAGAGACATCATTTGAGCCCATACAGTCTGCAACTGGCTGAGCTGAATTAGATAATTTCCCCAAGGGCGCAGCAAACGGGAGCTTCCAATCCCCCGAAGCTCTAGCTGCGCCACACTCCCCATTCACAGGATACAGCAGGCTGTTCTACCTGATACTATAACTAGAACACAGTGCACCGGAGGGCAGTGGGGCAGATCTGCACACAAAGCCAGGTGCTGTTGGAATTCCATGGCCTGGTTTGTGGGAAGCAGGCTTTTATGGCCCCAGTGTCTCACTAAATTGGCAGGAGCAATTAACATGGGCACCAGTTTACAGCTATAGAGCATTTTACGATGTGCAGCACATTTTGAGTGAATGCTTTTTTAAAATTTTTTGATATTTGGACACTCATGGTCCACATGCAGCAATGAACAAAGGCACCATGGGATGTGAACAGAGCCTGCTGCCTTCTCTGCGGATGTGCTGCAGGCACTATCAACCTAGCTATCACCTGTCCTCCATCAATTCATCCATCCACCCACCCATTTTGAGACCAGCTAGCCTTGAACTCACTATGTATGGGAGGTTGATCCTGAGTTCTCGATCCTCCTTCCTCCACCTTCCAATTGCTGTAATTACAGACTAGTATCACCACAGCAACACTTTGTTTTATTTTAAACATAGTATAGGATCGTTAGACTGGGCACTGTCTGTTCAGAAATCTTCATGAGGCCAAGGAAACCCATGTGAGAGGTTCAGTGTCCCTCAGCCGCTATGGGGATGGCTTCATTTTAAGCAACGTAACTTTCTAAAAATTAATCTTTGCAAAACGAAGAAAATAAAGCTTCCATCGTGACTTTTTACTTCAGTGACCACAACACTGCGTCTGTGGCATTATGGCATTATCTGAAGCTGATATGGTTCTATCTCTTTAAAAAAAAAAAAAAAGCAGCAAGGTAGGGGGAGCTGTGACTGCCGCAGCACTCTCCTGGCCCTGCACTGGATGCAGTGGCAGTCACGCTGGGACCTGCAGATGGTACAAAAGACACACAAAGCCCCAGCGGTCCAGTTGGTGACGGCCTCCTGGCCTCCCGAGTCTCTGAGGGTCTCTCCGGTGATCTAGGAGCAGTTGCATTGAGCGCTGCGTCCAGTTGGAGCCGGGCAGCTCAGTCGCAGGCCGAAGTCGGTGGACCACTGTCCTCAGCATCTGCGCCCTGGGGAGGACAGAGCAGCTCCAGTATGTGGGGCCCCCCGCTGTGCATCGGTGAGGATTTGTTACCAGTGCACTCTCGGGTAGGGCGGTGCCCGTTGTTCCTAGTGGTCTTAGTTCCAGAGGGGCTCTGACTGCAGGCTTTGTCTTTCTCTAATTTCCACTCCAGATGGCAGGGGGTGGTCCCAATGGATCCACTGCTGTAATGAAGAGTGGTGTCCGGACTCTTGGGACTTATACAGTGGTATTCTCAGAATAGCTTATTAGTTTGTAGTCGTTCTAATTTTAATAGCATGTTCTTAAACAGCCCATTTCTCAGTTACCTTATAGAATGGTACTTGAAAGTCTTTGGTAAAAAAACATTTTTTTAAATTTTATTTCGTTCTACTAAATAATTAAATTCATAGAAAGCATTCTGTAATTTTAGCAAAATTCTCTCCCACTGTACTGTCTGCTTTGCTTGCCTGTGTTTTCCTTAAAACCAGGTCAGTATCTCAAAGAAGAGAGTTCAAGCCTAATATGCTGTTAATTTTGGCTTTACTCTTCCTCCCTGTGTCTCTGAAAATGGCAAAAAGTCTTTCCATTTCAGCCAAAGACAGGGTGGGGGCTGATTCCAGGTGTTCTCCAGGTGTAAGCTGTCACAAACCTGGACAGATGGGAACTCTTTATTTCTGCACCACCCGGGTTAGTCACCCCCAGTCTCATCTATTTGTCATATGACAAATTTTTAACTCCCCCCCCCCCGCACCGGCAGTCACATATCTATTAGGGTGGTGGGAGGATTCTGTCTCTTGAGGCTCACTGATGACCAATCAGCTTTCTTTCCTTTGTCTTGCCACTTAAACCCATTCTGTGCCGTTCCTATTCTTCTTTATCCTTTCTTTACCTCTCTTGGCTTTCAGTTGCCCAAGTTTTCCCCCCGTGATCCTCACATCTCTATCTGTGTCTCTTTCAGAGGAACCAAGCTAGCTCATTCCATCTTCCCCTGTCCCTCCTGTATCCTCAGCCCATAAGAACGGCTTTAGGAACCCTTGAATGCTGCTCTGATCTTTCCTGTTCTTCACATAAGAAGAAACACCCAGCCACAGCTTTTGAAGAATAATGCCAGCTTACAGGAGGAATCCTTTGCTTTCTGCTGGACTGGCCCTCAGCAGCTCCCGCCTCAAATGTCAGTTCAACTGGATCTTCATGCCATAACCCTTTCCACCAAAAGTCACTTACACTCTGTGTCTCGGTTTCTCTGCTGTCCAAGACATTGATGGTCATGTTGGTCATATGATGGTATTGAGACACCAAATGTTTGTGAAGATAGCTAGCTTGAACTAGGCAGAGTGTGGCTAGTTAGGATTTGATTCATTCCCATCCCATCCATCCATCCACCCACCCACCTACCCACACATAGATATGCTTATCTACCCATCAATGAAATAAAGCCAAATAGCTTTGTATATTAGTTCTCCCTCAAAAACTGAATTTAGAAATGAACTTTTGGCTGAGTGCATCTTAATCAGCCCTTCCTTTGGGCTAAACGCTACGTATGCACAGTTGTACCAAGCCGTTTCTACATCTTGGAACTATGAGAGCAATGCTGAAATTTCCTCACCACCACAGGACTATTCTCCGGAGCAGGGAAGGCTGATTCCTCTTGCATACCTCTCCCTAAACACAAGATGATGGCAACAGCCGTGACTGTATGGGCCATGTCCACTAGGAACCCAAGTCAGGAAAGTTGAATGTGATCGAATGTGCCAAATTGGAAGTCAGAATCAGTCCCATTGCTATTCTGATCTTGGACAGCCCAGGAGGCCATTCACTCTTGAAAGGCATTGCCAATCCTGAGACTATTTTTAATTTCTGCTTTGTCTTTCTCCTTTCTCTTTGCTATTTGTCCTTAAACTCTACACTTACCATGTGCTGGATTTCAGTGTCTCGGAGGGAGACGTTGTACCCTCCTTGCCCGGGAGATGGAACACAGAAACTGGAAGAAGTTCAGGATTGGGGACCAGAAAGTGTGGCGTTGGCTCTGTTGACTTCTCTCTGTGCTGAATAGGAAACCATTTATCCTCATGGCTAAAATAAGAGGTTTGGGGGAGAAACTCTTTAACTTTCATGAGAGCTCTAAGTATACGATCTGGACAACTCTCTAAGGACCCTCCTCATTGTCTCAGAAATAGTCAATCAAAAAAGAAAAGATTATCACTTGTGGGGTCAAAATCAGAAATTAAAATTATTCAATAGACCCATTCTGTAGGTTACAAAATGCAAGATCAAGGGAATAGTCTTATTTGAAAAGGGAGAGATTGACTCAGTACTGCTTTTCTTGCTAAAGATTGCCAAGTTCTCAGACCCCAAATCCCAAGTTCTGGTTCTTGGTGTGGTGTTTTTCCTGCTGCACTTAGAATTTAGGGTGACAGGAAGCCAGAGAGGTTACAGTGATTGCCAGTTTTGGGTGGGCCCATCTTTAGTTCCCTTACAGTAATGGAGCATCCAGACAGACATTTGTTTTAAAAATTTCTGCTTCCATTTGTATTGTGTCTCTTGCCTAATCCAGAAAGGAAGGATTCTGCAGGCTACATAGCCTTTCACTTTCTCCAAAAAGATAAAAGCTTAAAACAAGTTAGTTACCTTATGAATGGTGGTTTAAATTTCATTAGCATCTTTATTTCATAACCACTGAGCGCTAGGAAGGATCGTGCATGCGGATGTTAACCGTGTCTGGAATTTGTGCACACTTCTACACAATAGTAGATTTAACGTTTCCCCTTGTTTAACATGATGATACACTTAACCATTAAAATTCCCCAGTAAAACAAAGTTAATATTGGGTAAGACATATGCACAGTAAATATTCACTACCTGAAGTGGAGACTTAACTAGGAACATATAGCTTTATAATTCTCATTTTCTAAATCTTACAATACTGCAGAAGCAAAAATTTAACTGTTGGACTAAACAATAGCAGCTTTGGCCTTTAAAGATCTGAATTTGTTAGTTTTTGAAGCTTGACCTGTAAATTTTATTCAGTCTATGTCAAAGCTTCCTGTCAAAACCTCCTCTTATTTTTATTTATCAGTGTTTTTGTTAAATGTTTGTGTTGAGTAATTGCTTAAGGATGAAGAACGTATTTGTTCGACTCATTGTTATATTCTTTAGAAACCCATTGAAAAAATAAATAAAAAGCCCAAGACTCTTAGTGGATTTGCTCAGAAAAGCAACTTCTTAAAGATAAATGAGCTCCTTATGGCTTCCAAAAGTACATGATATTCATCAACTCTTGTCAAATTTGGTAGATTTTAACTGTATTTATTTTAATGTTATTCTTAGCAGCTTTATTGAGATATTATCCATATGACATACAGTTTCCTTCTGCTCTGTGTTTATGGAAAATTTGTCTGTGCATGTAGATGGCTTTTTTTTTTTTCCTGCGCAAGGACCCGCAAATCCCTGCCTATCCCAGTCGGCTCTACTGGGCCGACTGAAACCTGATGACACAGGATCAACTTGAACTTGATTCAAGAGATAAAACCAGGTGTTTGTTCTTGTGACCTGGAAACGAGAGTTTATGCACATTGCTGCAATTTGTACACAAAGTGTCTGAATTGCTCACACTATCGAATGCCTCCTGCCTCCGTGATCCAGACCTTGAAATGGGAAGCTTAAGGGGAGCCAGACGGCTTTGAGGAATTGGCAGCAAAGAAGACAAGAAAGGCCTGGGTCACACATAGGGCTTCAGAACACCAGGGAAAACCTACGTGCTTTTCTTATTTAACCTGACGTAGGGTATTTTTACAGCTGGCTGTCCACGGAAATCCCTAGGTGCATGTGTACACAACTGAGTACCCTTCGTCTTTAGCTTCTCATTGTGGTGGTATGTAAAGGCATTTTATTTCTGCATCGATTGCAGAGACCTTCGAGGCTGAAGTTGGCTGTGGTGGCCATGACCTTTCCTACGGCTTACGGCCCACAGTACTGCCATTAGTGACACAGGCAGTGGTTACTGCACGAGATCTTGGTCTATTGATTTGTAGGGTGAATTCATCTGACTTTTCTATTTGGTGAAGGTTCTGTTTCAAGCCTGTGCATTCTTTGCTGACTCATGCTTTGCTGTGTGCTGAGAGGACGGGGCAGTCACTCTTGATAAAATCGCTAGAAGGAGGCCTAGAAGTCTGTCTGCATTTGGCTTCTTGTTTCTGTGTTGAAGACATTCAAGGGTAAGTTCTTGCCGTGCCTTGGGGGTTTACTGCTTGTCACTTTGTTTGGCAGTGTGGATTTTTAGTTCTCATCTACAGATGGATGGATACCCTGCTCTCAGGAGAGGGCTGGGTGCGGCGCTATGCCTGCTTGCAATAAATAGCTTAAATGACTGTTTCTGAGGCCACTGCGTCTATTCTGATAGCTGCAGAGAGCTGTGGCCACCCAGAAGTTCTGTGGCACTATGAAGGGCCTCAGAAGAAGACGTGTCCTGCGTCCCACCCACGTCCTTTCCACACAGCCTCCGATTTGCTTGGCCCCAGTGGATCAAGTCTGTTCAAAAGGCTCTGCAACCTAACAGAAACCCTATATATGATAAAGCCCTCAGGTGGCTCTAGCTATGTTTTTATGCCAATCCCACGGGAAGGCCTTACTTCTCATTTCCTCGGTAACAGCCAGTCTGTGTCCTAGCTCCTAGAAGGTCCGCTCTGACCTTGCTGCTTCAGTGTACTTGGCTGCAGCCTAGATCCTGCTTGTTTTCTATGCTCTGCTCAGTGCTCACCTGTACGGAAGCACAGCTTTGGACTAAGGGCTCCTGGCCAGTTGTTGAGAGGCTGTGCCTTACCCCTGGACTCATGGCTGTTTATTTCAAGCCGTGTAATTCATAGACACTTCTGCATCAGTTAGAGAGTGAAGTTGGCACGTCTTTCTTCCTCCTCCCCAGGTGAAACCACACAGTGCCAAATCTTGCTTGGGACGCTCAGGTTGCCAAAACAGGATATTTTTGCTGAGAAGCAAAGAGGTCACGTCATAGACATGATGCTAATGCCAATCATGGCAAGAAGCTCCACGTTTTGGAGCCAAATGAATGACTGACTGAGCAGCTGGTCAGAAGTGTTCAGCCTCATTCCCTCATAGCCCTTGCAGGGCACCCATTGCTTTGGCCTGAAGAAAGTGTGTGAGTTGGGGGACAGAAGCCATCTCAGGCCATTTCATAGGTGTATGTAATGTAATGCGCATGAGCAAAGACAGGGGCATCTAGACTTGGCACAAACTACCATCACTCTGTTAGGCGCTTTTAGACATAGTTCACTTGGTTTCTATGGAGACACTGTTCATGGGTGGTACATGGCCTTGTTGTACAAATGTAGAAAGTTAGGCACAAAGAAATTGCAAAATTTCAAAGTGCTGCGAAGGCTCCAGAAGGTTGTATGATGGTTTGTTCTTTTCCAAATAACAGGGACCAGCAGCTTCCCTCTCCTCTGAGGGGGCAGGGAGAACCAGAGGCCCTCTAAATGCTTTGGTGCTCCCAGGGAACTTCTCTGATGGACCTCTGGGGCACTAGCCCAGTTTTCACCCTCAGCATCTCCTCCAACTTCCCGCTTTCTTGTAATGGGTTCTCATGGAGTTTGCCAACTTCAGTAGTGTCTTTCTAGAACCAACGGGTGCTGTTTTCCAAAGCACCTCTGCTCCCCTTTCATTAATTATCCTCCCATCTTCAATCATCTTCTCTTTGGGGTTAATCCCATGACTTCATTCCTCAGATCTTGAAATTAAAACTTAACCCAGTCTTCCTTCTGAATGAGATCATCAAAGATTATAGCTTTCCCCATACATGTACTGCTCCGTTTTTAATGAAGAATCCCCAGGTGAGAAGTGTCTTTAGAGAGCATGCGTATCCAGTCTGAATGCACAGTTCCTCGGGCATTCGTTTTAGTTCATTTTAGGAGCTCTCTGCTTGTGGCACATGGCCCTGCATTTCTGTATATAGAGATGGAGTTTTGCCATGCAGAATCCATTTATGAGAGCTGAGAGCAGTTTCGTTTATTTCCTGTTGCTACCAACACAACACTATAGACTGGATAGATTATGAAGAAAAGAGGTCGATCAAACATTACAGATCGGGTCGAAGGTCAAGTGGCCCATTTAGTGTGGCCTCGTTGCTTCTTGCTGGTACAGTCCCCAGGCTGCTCAGGCCATCATGTAGCAGAAGACAAGGAGCGCGTGAGTCTCCTCTGTTCTTTCCTCTTCTGATAAAAGCTCTAGCATCCAATCGTGGGCACACTACTCTTGATAGTTACCATGTCAGCTCCCCAGGGCCGCTCTGAACTCACAGCTGGGTTAAGTCTCCTTCTACGGGCTTTGCATCAGGAATGAAACTTCGGTGTGTGCTGCAGAGGGAGTAAGCCAGCTCCAGACTCTAGCAGGCCTGCATCTGCTCTATTTTATGGTTGCATTTAAAATAAAAAACTTAAGGAGCAAAAGAAAATCTTATTTAAGGGAAAAAATGTTTCTCTGCTAGCTTTTGAAACTTGCACTGATTGGCTTTGATGGATGCCAATCAAAATGCCCTGCAAAAAAATTAGTTACAGAAAATTGCTGAGAAATTGTTTTCAGGGATGGGACTACATTATATTTTGAGTTTTCCTAGATTTTATTGGTAATCCAAAAATCAATGATAACTCACTGTGATTACCACTGCAGACATTCCATCTAGTGAAAAGGCTGGCGGGTTGGGATGTAGCTTAGTGGAGTGTGCCTGCCGAGCATGCGTGGGTTCTAGCGAATATAAGTAAATAGGTAAATAAATGATGATGCTGGGTTGCACAAGTGGAAGACCCAGGAGCTTATTTCTTATGGCTTCAGCCCTTCGCCTTCCTCCTGGAATGTGTTTAAACAAAATTATGTATTTTCCAAATTTTCTTAACATAGTACCAATCCGACCTCCCTCCAAACAGCTCTTACATGTGATCATGTCTAAGAAAACTTTGAAAATGCAAAGTATTTTTATAACTGTGACGTTTGTATAAATAGAAAATTTGGTCTTCTGCATCTCAACTTATCCTTGTTGCCAAAGTTTGTCATTTCTCCATTTTATTTCTTAAAAGGCAAGGCCGTTTTAAAGATTAGTAGTCTTAAGCCTTTGCAACAGGCACATTTTCTATTTCTAAGACAAGTGTTTCTGGGGTGTGTGTCTGGTGTGCCTGTGTGTATACTATATACTACAAACTGTATACTATACTACTATGTATATTGCATGCAGGTTCCCACATGTCCATGCTTTTCTTCATAGGTTCTGGGTATCCAAAATCAGTATCTTCATACTTGGTCAGCAGGCACATTCCTCATTGAGCCATCCTCCCGAGTTTACTATCTGTCTTTCAAACATGAGATCTTGTCTGTGTTAAGTGCTAGGTTTGGCTTTTAAGAGTGTTGTCCCTCAAAGAAGGTATTGAGAAGTAGGATTCACAGTAGGAAGAAATCAGGGAAACTGAACACACAAGCTAGGTCGATAAATAGATATGTTTATTATTTTAGAGGCCTCCCTATCTAGTAACGCCTGTGTTTGTTGGTGTGTGTCTTGTTGGGAAGCTGGGGACGGGGGAATGTCATGCTGGTTGGCAGAGGTGCAGCACAATGATACTTTATATTTAATAGGTCACTGACGCTAAGGACCTGGCCATCTTCTGTGTGGACTGTGTCCTCAGTACACACATTTCATATCCTCCTTATTCTTTTCTTTACCTTGTTTTTCCCCTTTCTCTCAGGGTCCTTGAAGTAAAGCCAAGATGCCTGTAGCTCCTGAGCTGGGAGAAGCTTTCACAACAGCCAGTATTCCCTATCTCCTGAGATGAGGGTGGGCACTGTCCTACCCAGCACCTCTCCAGCATCTTCACCCCGCACCTTCCGTATAGAAGAACCTCAGAGCGTGCCCGCGAGGAAAGCCGGAAACTCCCAGCAAGCTAATCCAGGTTTTCTTTTAAAAGGCGACCTTATCGGATCAGAGTAGCATACAGAATACAGGCACAAAACACAATGTTTTCTGACGTCAGATGATGACAGATGCTGGGGGAAACTGGCTTTTCACCGGCCAGGAAGAGCTTTGCTCAGAGTGCACACTGAAAGGAAGTACTCACCAGCCTTAAGCAGAAGGAGACGGGAAACATCTGTGGTTTTCAAGGACAACTGCTCCAGGAGTGAGGATCATGGAGACCCAGGAGACAAGGTAAATAGTTAATGTTTTAAGTGATAATTTATTTATGTGGATGCACCCTCGTGGGTGTGGAGGTCAAGGGACTAGCTTTAGAAGTCCGTCGTCTTTCTTTCTCCCATGTGAGTTTTAGGAATCAAATTCAGGTCCTCAGCCTTGGTTAGAGGGTAGAGGGAACCTTTGTCTTGCTGTCCTGTTGGTTGCTATTTTATGAGTATATGCCTGATCTTTAAGCTTAAGGACTTATGCAAAATTATGTCTTTATTTATTCCTTTTGAAATTTATTTGGTGCTCTTTTTCTTTATGGATGCTTTCAATTGAAATAGAATCACATCACTTTCCGTCTCCTTTTTCTCCTTCCAGCCTCTTCCAGCTACCCTCCCTCAAACCCATGCCCCCTCCTCATGTTAATAGCTTCTTCTTCGATGATTATTGTTTCATACATATGTATGTACAAATATATATGTATATGTATGCATGCTTTTTCTTTAAGCATGTAACAGAGTGCTACTCTTTTTGTTATGTTTCCTTTTTTGTTTTTTGAGGCAGGGTTTCTCTGTGGAATAGTCCTGGGTGTCCTGGAACTTGCTCTGTAGACCAGGCTGGCCTTGAACTCAGAGATCCATCTACCTCTGTATTTAATCCCAATACTTGAGTATTGGGATTAAAGGTGGCCAGCTCAGAGTGCTACTCTTACATGAATGACGTATTAAAGTAACATGCTCAAAAATTGAATTTTTAGTACCATGAAACAAGAAAGACTTCACATCTCAATCTGATATCCACAGATGAAAAGACTTCAAATTTTATTTTTCCAGACTTGAACTACTAAAGGAATTAAACAGCAACAACAGTGTTTATAGTAGCTCCTGAAAACCGCACATTAATAGGAGCACCATTGCTTTCTCCGGAGAAGCTGTTGCCTAGCGTTGTCAGGAGTCTTTGGGAACTGAATCTTGATCTGTGTTCAAGACTGGCCTTGAACGTGTCCCCCTCCCTCAGGGCTGGGATTATGTGCTTGAGCCATCACACCTGTTTGCTTTCAAAATGTACGAATGCATGTGGGTGCCATCAACCAGCTGGCACACTCATCATCCTCTGCATTTGCTAGGACCAAGAGAAATCACCTGAAGGGAATTCCCTTACTATTACTGGTGCTGTCCTTAGACACGAGAGGCGCGTACATAACTTTCACCACTCTTTGCAGTAATCTGTAGATTTTTAGATGTTTTTTCAAGTACTTCCACAGTGGTACCTGTCCCCTTAATTTTAGAAGTAGATGCTTTTACAGATAAAAAAGCAAACTGTTTTCGTTTAACTTAACAGTTGGCTGATTTGTTCTAAGAAATCTCACCTGCAGTAATTAACATAGACCACTCACTGGTCCTGACGCTAACTGCATATTGTCAATCATCAGGACGAAGCCCAATAATGTAGGTCGCTTTGCAATCACCCGTGGGTGATACATTCTGTCTATATCTAAAAGGAAATATGAATTAAATCTGAGTGTATTTTTTCAGAGAAGGACATTATATAGGCTGTAGGTACTTTAGAATTCTCACTTTACTAAAAGCTAAAATGTCAATGAGAGGCAACACGTACATGCGTGTGGGCACATACGTACATGATGCATACACAATTGCGCATCCACTGACAGCTTCATTCAGCTTCCTGGCTATAGATCTCACATGTATCTGCTGGTGTTCAGACTTGAGCTGATCTGAGTGAATGCCAACAGAGACAGTAGGAAAAATGACTAAGTGACCTCAGAGGAAGGAGGATTCTAGTTACACTGGATCTGACAGATGGTCACATGGTTTCGGTAGGTGACTAGACACCAAAAGTAGATTCTATGTGGAGTTAGTGGGATGATTGCTGCAGCTGGGTCAGATAGGCTAGGGACAGGACCAGTTGAATAGAGGAAGAGACGGACAGGAATTTGGAATTCTTATTCAAAGAAAGGTGAGCTATCCTGCTCCCAGGCTATCCCTCATCTCCAAGTCTACCCCTCATCTCCAAGTCTATCCCTCATCTCCAAGTCTATCCCTCTTCTCCAAGTCTATCCCTCTTCTCCAAGTCTATCCCTCTTCTCCAAGTCTATCCCTCATCTCCAAGTCTATCCCTCATCTCCAAGTCTATCCCTCATCTCCAAGTCTACCCCTCATCTCCAAGTCTATCCTTCATCTCCAAGTCTATCCCTCATCTCCAAGTCTATCCCTCATTTCCAAGTCTATCCCTCATCTCCAAGTCTATCCCTCATCTCCAAGTCTATCCCTCATCCCACCCTCATGTTCACTAAAGACCATCAAAATCATCTCTCGAGGCTCCCTGGTTCAAGAAGCCAGGCATTTAGTGAGGGAATTTCTATGAAAATTAAAAGAAAGACAAAGACCTTTGGAATAAATTATAAGTCTAATTTTCGAGTACAGAGAGTGACAGCTAAAATTTCTAGATGCTGAGCTAGATGCTTCTTCAGGGGATGGAGTCAGGATGCCACAGATCCAGTGGACTTCCTGTTCAAATGTCTCTGGAGATTGAATGGAAACCAGTGCCAGCCATGGTCACTGCCTGGAGCAGAGCATGGGGAAGCAGGAGAAGGCGGAGGGGCTGAGTGTGGTTTTCCAGGAATAATCAAAGCATATGAATGACTCTGAGTGAGCAACAAGGGGCCTGGGCTGCTGTGGTTAAAGAGCAGAGATTATGTAACAGGAGAACAATGTTATTTCTGCAGCACCTAACGTTTGCAAGTAACGACCGGACCTGGGATAAATAGCATGATGCCGGGATGTGTCGCAGAAAGGACATTTTTCTAGGCCTGTGGTAGAACTAATTAGTATTACTTCCTCATATGAATATAGTCTAGATTAGAGAAATCCTGAAGTTCTTAGAAGATTTGATAATGTGTTGTACTCAATTTAACATGCCAAATAAACCTTTATTAGTCTTACAATAATGAACACTCATTTCATAAGGCAAAGGAACACACTTAGAGAGGTTGCTGTGCCCCCTCCCCAAGAAATCTCAAGGTCAGTTTGAGATCTAGATTCATTTAGTAATCTAATTTGGGGAAGGCAAAAAAAAATGTGTTTGAACATTTGACTAAATAGGATCTTAGGTTGCTGTGATGAAATTCTTGTCTGTCTATGGAACCAAAGTAACAAAGATTCAGAAAGAGGTCACATTTATACATGGAAAACAAATAAGCGGCCCTTCAGAGGCTCAACATCAAAAGCACCAGATGTTTTTACAAAAGCTCTGTTCTCACCACTGACATGGTGGCTTACAGCTGCCTGTAATTTCAGTTCTAAGGGATCCCAAACCCTCTTCGGTCCTGTGAGGACTCCTGCATACGTGTGGTGCACATAAACCCATGAAGGCACACATACATACATAAATTAAAAAAACTTTAAGAAAATCTTCCTTCTTTTAAAAGTTTAGATGAATCATCCAAAGAATAAAGGCATTTCCAGATGGATGTGGTGGCGCACGCCTTTAATCCCAGCTCTAAAGAAGCAGAGGCAGGAGGATCTACAGGTCAGCCTGGCCTACAGAGTGAGACCGTGCCTCAAAACAAACAAATAAACAACAAAACTAAAACAACAAAACAAACAAAAACCAAAAAACCACATCTCTTTGTAATCTTTTTTATTAAGAGAAGACCCTTAATCAAAAACAAAACAAAATAAACACACAAAAAACCCAAAACTCAAAACAGTAAAAACCAGCTGCTTTTTTAAACTTTGATGCATCGATCTCATCTTGGGAGGACTTGACACATAGATTTATTTTGTGTTATTTTCTATAAAGCTTCTGCAACTGTTTACCCCCCTCAGGTTTTTGTTCCATATTTTTCTGTTGTTCATAAAAACCCAGTCATTTTACTTCAGAAAGAAAAGTTACTTTTTTAATCTCTAAAAGAAAATCTTTAACATACAAAGTTGTTTATATTCACTATTATTATTATTATTATTATTATTATTATTATTGATTTTTTTCCCTGTAGCTTTGGAACCTGTCCTGGAGCTAGCTCTTGTAGTCCAGGCTGGTCTTGAACTCACAGAGATCCACCTGCCTCTGTCTCCTGAGTGCTGGGATTAAAGGTGTGCGCTACCATCGTCCGGCAATATTCACTATTATTATTTTAATAGCTTAATTTATGTATTAGTTATAACTTTTAAGTTTTTCATTATTTTTAATTGTGTGGGGGGAGAGGGGGTATGTGACATGAATGCAGGTGCCCACAGTGGCCAGAGGCATCAGATCCCCTGGGAGCTGGAGTTAGATGCAGCTGTGGGCTGTCCAACAGGGCTGCTGGGAACTGAACTCAGGTCCTCTGGAAAAGCAGCCACGTGCTCTTAACTGCTGAGCCATCTCTTCAGCCTCCAATTATTTATAACTTTTAACAACTGGTAATCCTCTTTTTGTGTGCATGCACATGTGCCTGTGTGTTTGTGTGTATACATGTGTGTGTACATGCCTGTGACAGCTAGACGTGAACCTCAGGCATTGCTCTTCAGGGGCCATCCACCCTGTTTCTTTTGAGATAGGGTATTGTGAGCCCAGAGCATGCTGAGTAGGCAGTGCTGGCTGCCCATCATGCACTAGGAATCTAGGACTGGGATTATAGATGAGCTCTGACATGTTTGACTTTTTGAATGGTTTCTGGAGATCAAACTCAGGTCATTATGTTTGCATGTCAAGCCCTTTATGGACTGAGCTATTTGTAGCTCCCCAGTAACCCTTTATTAATATTTTTAACAAGATAAGATGTATACATTGTGGATTGCCTGGCATTAGCCAAAATTAGAGAGCAAGTTACCTAATTTTCTTTCAACACTATATCATCGTTTTTGTGGCTTGCTAATTTGTAGCACGAAGTTTCATATTTCTCAACAGACTAAGATATAACTGGCATCTCTGTATGATATAAAAATAACCCAAACCCACGTAAACCTGTAGGTAGTAATTAGTGTGTCAGCAGCAATGTGTTTTATTTAGAAATTATCTATCACAACTCTAAGGCTGTAAGTTGCAAAGAGATTTTGGAACCTTTTCAGCAGCTATGTTATAATATAAAAAACCTTGCTACCAGCCCAGGTTATTACTCTGTTAACTGTATGCAGCATATGTATGTTAGACAAATATTAAGGAAGAGAAGGGAGGGAGAGAAAAGGAAAATGAAAACCACAAAGACACCGAATCCATCAATTTTGGCTTGTTTCCTTGCTGTTCTTGATGTCTGTGTAGTAGCCGGTATCCAGCAATTCATCTTTTACTTACACATTTGTTCTACATTAAATTCAAAATTTAATTTTAAAGGTTTATTTGTTTTTTAGTTGTGTATGTATGGGTATACACATGTCAATACATGTGTAGAAGCCAGAAGAGGATGTTGGGTTCCCTGAGTTACTGCTGGTTGTGAGCCACAGCGCATGGATGCTAGGAATGAAACTTGGGTTCTCTGAAAGGTTACTATGGCTCTTAACCTCAGGGCCATCACTTCATCCACTTAGAAATAATTCCAAACACTTTGTTATGATACTATTGAGTAGTAATTGACTAATAAGCACAATTCTTGTGTTAAACTTAATCCAGACAACTGAAAACATGCCCTCTTTTACTAAAGCAGTAATTCCAAACTGCTTACTTAATTTACTTTAATCGTTTGAACCTGGAAAACTTTGAATTCCCTTCTCTTCTTTTAGGGAGCTGGGAATTTCACCCATGTGTTCCACTGTTGCTAAGCCAGTTTTTAACAGCACCCCGTTAAGGGGGGTTCATAAATTAATTGGCAATGACTTACTGAAGTAAAAAAAATCATACATGTCTAACACATGTAAGCTACACAGGTGCAGATAAAGCTCACAGCTGTTGCTCTAAGATTTTATCCACATGTGGCAAGCAGAACAGTTGACAGTCACTGGCTTATGTGACATAGTTGGCTCCCTTCTTCATCTCACTTTTCCATCTTTATGTGAATTGTGTTTGTCACGCTCTCAGAAAGAAGCCATTGATTTTCTACTGTTACTGATGGAGGGCATTTTCAAGATGCTGTTTGTCCTGATACCTAGCTTTGGGGGTCTCCGAGTCCTTTGAGAACATCTGGTGGCAGTAGTCTCAAGTACTACTGTACAAGTGAGACTACTACAAGGGGGAATGGAGTGGCTGGCAGAGGAGGGAAGGTAACTGTTGGGTGGGCTGAGGGCTGAGAAGAAGTGGTAGGAACTGAAGAGAAGGCTGAGGCGCGGTGAAAGGAGGATGGGGACAGCTAGTGAAGAGACAGGTCTGAGAGGAGCCAAGTGGAGGACATCATTGGTGCTCAAAGTCATCCTTTGTGAAATCAGACATGAGAAGGAAACGTCAGTGAGAGAGGCAGGACATGGAGCACACAGGCCACATAGGGAGCGGGAGATTTCAGACCTCAGGGATGTTCCTGCAGGTACTGTGCAAACAGAGATGCTCAGGGCACCAACCCAGCTGTCTCTATGCACAAGCCCAGCCTCCATGAGCCTCTGTCTGCCCAAGACTGCATGCCTTCTCTAGGGTGTCCCACTCAGGACTGTAGGAAGTAGACCTACTCCTCGCTCTGTTTCCATGGGCTGTCATGGGGAGCAGTGGCTCAGGAGTGATTGCCCGACAACTGCTGACCAGTTAGGAAAGATGGCAAAGGTTTCAAAGATGTGCCTCTGGAGTCCTGGGTGAAGGCTCTAAGACTCCAGTGATGAAGCTGATCTTGCACACGTCATGGTATCATGTGTGTTAAAGAGCACATTGCTTCTGACCCTTGTAACATTGGAGAGGAAGGCTATTTAGGATTGTAGTGACAGGTACTAAGACTTAGAAATTGGAGGTGGGGTGCCAGCTCTGAGCATTCCAGCCGATGGGCAGATCTGTGGCATTTTGGCCAATGGGCAGAGGGAGGGTATTTGGAAAACCATGAACGGATTCTTGTTAAATGGATGCCGCAGGATTCCTGAGGCAGGAAGCAGAGTGATGAGTATTGAGACTAGAGGATTCTCCCTGAACTAACTGAACAATTCCTGCCATGACTGACCTTAGCCAAGACAAAGGCAGTCTACTGATGGGGCCTGTTGAATAGGGGTCTGTCTGTAGTTAGTCAAGGAGCTACTGGGTTTAGTCAAGTAGAACACCTCATCAGACTCACACAGAGGTTTTCCCAGCCTCCTCTCCTGTCTTTCTGTAGGCCAGCCCCGTGAGCCAGACTTTACGTTGATCCCAGGACCCCAGTATGATAGGACTTTTCTAAATCAGCTCTGTCCTCAGAATCATACATTCACCTGCCATGGATTAAGGATTTGTTATGTACTAAGGCCATGAATTTTATGTATAGAAATAAAATGGACACCAAATTTTATGAATATGACATTAGCAGGATGTGCTGGTTGGGTTTTTTTTTTTTTTTTGCCAACTTGACACAAACTAGAGACACCTGGGAAGAGGGAATCTTAATTGAGGAATTGCCTTCATCAGATTGGACTGTGGGCATATCTGTGGGAAATTTTCTTGTTTGATTGATTTATTGATTAATGTGGGAGGGCCCAGCTCACTGTAGGTGGTGCTATAACTGGACAGGTGGTCCTAGGTTGTATAAGAAAGCAGGCTGAGCAAGCCATGGGGAGCAAGACACTAAGCAGCATTTCTCCATAGTTCCCACCTTTGCTCCTACTTGAGTTTCTGCCCTGACTTCCCTCAGTGATGGACTATAACTGGGACATGTAAACCAAATAAACCCTTACCATCTTAAGTTGTTTCTGGCCATGATGTTCATCACATCAATAGAAAGTAAACAAGGACATGAGGCAAAACAAAACAAAAAGCAACAAACTATACAATGTATGGTATGATGGGACCAAAGGAAAGCACGGGAAAGGGGACACCTGCTGAGTCACAGCGGGACCAAGAGCCAGTTTAAATAGCACGGTCAGGACATGTTGGCGATCAGAGAAGGTGAAATATGAGCAAGCGCTGAAGGCAAGGAGAGATTTGGTCAAGTTGTTGGGGGAAGAATGTTCCAGTAACCAGGCCCTGGGTCTCAGTGTGTCTCCATGTAGCTAGTCTGTTGAGGGGCAGAGGGGGAAGTTGGGGAACCCATTATAAGATGTAACATTATAGGAAGTGATGGTGGCTCTGGCCAGCATATTGGGTACTGGAAATACTCACCTGATGGGCTGTGTTGGCCCACTTGTCAGTCTCTCCAAAGAGAGTTTATCTCCATAGTCCTGGCTGCATTAGAATGCTGTCTATATCTAAGAAGAATGTTAGCACTAGAGAGCCCCTAATTCTCTAGTATCAGTTGGGTGATCAACACTTCAATTTTGACACTAGCTACCCAGCGCTAACGCAAACCCTGACAACAAAGCTGCAGTTTCATAAGACTGTACCTACTTGAGATGTCAGCTACCAACGCTTCTGCATAACCAACCAACCGACTGCAACCTGGAGAATGCCTAAGATTGCCCCTCACCTGGGTTTTCTAATCTGTTGAAATAACTTGGGGCTGAGAAAAGCACTTTCCCTAAGATTGCAGTTTATTATAAAGGATTCTATCTATCCTATATATTCCAGGACCAGCCAACTGGAAGAATTGCAGAGGGTATGGTGTTGTGAGGGGTGCAGGCATGGATCTTTCCTGGCCCCCTTTGAGCACCCACCCTCACAGCACTTTGACACATTCACAAAATTACAAGCTCCCTCAGTTCCATTGCCTCGAAGTTCGTATTAAACTTCCATTATATTGAGATGACTTAGTATTGCCCATTGGTGACTGAATTCAATCTCCATCCCATGTTTTCTCCTTGGAGTTTCTTAAGGGTGGGGACTGAATGACACGATTTGTTCTTCTGGCTCCTCGCCTCCATCCTGAGGTCACTAAAGAGTCACCTCTGCATCTACACTCAAAGTCCACTGCGAATAACAAGGCACATTCTTCTTACCCAGCAAGATCTTAGTTGCTTCTATGTCAGGAACCAGAGGCTAAAACCAAATAAATGTTTGTATGATTCCCAAATGGAAGAACAAGTGTGTAGATGGCAGAGCAGTCTTCGGGATGGCAGGCCAATCTGCAGTTCTAGTGTCTGGAAACAAGTACAGACAGGGAGGAGCAGGTGGGCAGTGGAGGGCCAAGCCACCATGCCAAGCCAGCATGCCTGATGAAGGACAGGCATAGAAGTCATTTGGGCTTGAAGCCATGTCCAAGTAGCAGTGCCCAGTGCTGGGGGTAAGCCTGGGTCAGTGGTTTAGAGATTATTCTATATACCTCCTAGGTCTCAGAAGCTCACAAGTACGAGTAAGGGCAATTGGTGTGCCCTGCATGTTTCGCTGGCTCCAAACCTTCTCTTGGGTGGCAGGACCCCTAACCCCTTGCTTCTGTCATCTGCTTCATTTTCTCCCAGCTATTTCTGGGCGTGCTTGGGGCAGGGATAATTCGCAAGTGCTCGGGGATAAGTTTGCTCATGTTCTTTCCACTTGAGTCCCTTGGCCATGGAGTCCATGCTTCTGCAGCTGGTGTCCTGGACAAGAGGTCATCCCTATGACCCAGTGCAGCCCTGGAGCCCAAAGCTACATGTAGAGTGTGTGTTGAGGTGGGGGAGTAGGCAGTGGCCAGGGCCCTTGTGGTAGTGCTGTGCCAAGTCAGTCTTGCCCACTATTTATTTTTTATCATAATTTTTATTACTATGTATTTATTATAGAAAACAGTGTGTTTCATTGTGGCATTTTCCATGAAAGTAGCCACTTCTCCCACATCTTTTCTTGTTCCCATCCCTCTGGTCCCCTTTCTGCTTTCATGTGTATAATTCTTACATCTATGTTCTGCCTGTGAGAGCAAACATGTGACATTTAACTTTCCATGTCTCTGCTCCTTATTTCCTGGGCACTGTGGCTTCACCTTGTGTTGTCCTAGGCTCAGAGCCATTGCCTTGTGTGTCCCAGGAAAGAGGAATGTGGGACTTGCCCTGTCCCCATATCTCCTCTTTGCCTTAGAAACAGCCACATCCAAACAGTGCAAAACAAACTCCTTGTAAGTACCCTTCCACCTCTGTGAGAGGAAACGGTGTCATGGAATGGTGTAAGCCAAGCTGGCCCTGCTTGCTTTGAATCGCCATTTGTAGTGCTGTGGCCATGAATCAGTGACTGTTTCTACACTGTGAGAACAATTATCCCCCATGAAGCTGTTGAGCTGGACCTATGACACCACGCAGACAAGTGCCCGTCGTCCTCTTGGCTCCTTGTCATAACAGTGAGTTGCAGTGTTTGGTGCTCAGTATCCACTGGTGCCTCTCAGATTTGAATACCTGACCCCGCTGGTGGTGTTTGGGGGAAGTTACGGAACCTCTGGGAGTTAGTGGTTCAGCTAGAAGTGAGGATTAGCCATTGAAAGCCTGTCTGCCACTGGCTCCCACCTGAGCTTCCCGCTTCCTGGTCTGGTGCGGTGTGACTAGCTACCGCACACTCTAGCCTTGCCTGACAGAAACCATGAGCCAGAACAAACCCTCCCTCCTTCTGCCAGGCATTCTGTCACCATCACAGAAGTAACGGTGACTTGGTTCCCCTTATTCATTGGATGTTGAGTGGACAGGCAGGCTGCAGCCCCGAATGAGAGTGGGATTAACCGGGGCTTAGGGAGAGGTTGAAATGAGCCATGAGGAGGCATCCTTGGGCTCCTGAAGGCCAACAGCAGCAGCTTTCTTACCTCTTGAGCCTCTTGAGGCATAGGAGCTGAACTGGTTGAGCATCCCTGGTCCCAACATGTGCTATCTGAAATGCCACTATCAGCGGAAAATTCCACACGATCTCATGTGTAGAGTTAAAATGGAAGTGTACTAAAAACCAAGAACGAACAAACAACAACAACAAAACCCACACGAAATCGCAGCCAGGTGATTTGTCTGAGAAATATCTGAAGTATAAATGACTTTGAGTTTAAGCTTGTGTCCTAGTTAGACTTCTGTCACCAAGATAAAATGTTCAGCAAAACCACCTTGGGGAGGGAGAGGGTTTGTTTCATCTTACAACTCCCAGGTAACACAGTTCGTCACTGAAGGAAGCCAGGGAAGGAACTCAAGGCAGGAAGTGAAGCAGAGAGCATGGAGGAGTGCTGCTTACTGACTTGCTCCCCATGGCTTGCTCAATCTACTTTCTTATACCACCCAGGACCCCTGCCCTGGATGGCACCACTCACAGCAGGCTAGGCTCCCCCATTTCAATCGTAAGTCAAGAAAATACCCCACAGACAAGCCCACGGGCCAATCTGATGGAGACATTTCCTCAATTGATGTTCTTGCCTCTTAGGTGACCTTAGTTTGTGTCTGGTTGACAAAAGCAAACTAGTATAACTTGTATCTGTCTACAAGGGACATTGTGTAGATGCCAATGTTTCTGTATGGAAAATATCCCAAATCAGAAACAGTTCCAATTCCAGACATTTCAGATAAAGGGTACTCAGTCTGTACTTGAAGCCCGGGTGTGATAAGCAGAGGAAGGCTCCTGGAGAAGGGTGGTCACCTTGACTTGAAGGTCCAAGTCAAGCCATGGTGAACCCCAAGGTGGGTGTTGGGCAGTGAATTCGTGAACTCACTTTCTGAGACCGGACATGATCCGTGTTTAACAAAATGCCCAGTGTCCTTGCTGTCTCTGAAGGTTAACTGGGTGAAGGAGGGTGGAGAGGCCCTGTGCAGGGCACATGTCTCCTTCCGCTGGACAGGACAGAACCCTGTGCTTGTTCTTGGTGCCTTTTTACCTCTTTGAAAAAAATGTTATCCTGAGAAATTGCAGGCATGTCTAGAGAAAAAGAGGAAGGGGCTCCAAGGGGCACCCAGATGCTTGCCTCCTACTGAGGGTCACCCACACCCTCACCTCCTACTGAGGAATACCCTCATTCTCATCTCCTATGGAGGGGTGCCCACATGCTGATCTCCTACCAAGATACATCCTCACCTTCACCTCCCACTGAAGCTCTGCCTCTGCACTTCTGCAATTTAAAGCAAGTCTTAGACATCATACAGTGCCCTGATCTCCATGGCCAGGTCCCTGGAACATGGTGCCTTGAGGTGCTGCTGTGTGTGAGTTCTCAAACTGCATGGCCGTCACCTGGGGACGTGAGGATTTCCTGTTGGGCAGTTGCAAACTGGAGAAGGGACTCTGTGGACTCTGTGGAGCCAGGGAAAGGTTACAGTAAACCCTTGAGTGTGGGCTGGAAGCTCACACAATCATGTCTGACATTTCAGTTAGGGTGCTGGAATCTCTCCCCCCCCCCATGATATTTATTGAGCTCTACATTTTTCTCTGCTACCCTCCCTGCCACTTCCCTCCCTCCTTCAAC
Organism: Ondatra zibethicus; assembly: GCA_004026605.1. Lineage (NCBI taxonomy): Eukaryota > Metazoa > Chordata > Mammalia > Rodentia > Cricetidae > Ondatra > Ondatra zibethicus. The sequence goes on from PVIU01000819.1 coordinate 262,920, forward strand.
CCTCCCCCAAGGTCCCCATGCTCCCACTTTATTCAGGAGATCTTGTATTTTTATACTTTCTACTTCCCACATAGATTAGATCTATGTAGGTCTCTCTTAGTGTCCATATTGTTGTCTAAATTCTCTGGGATTGTGGTTTGTAAGCTGGTTTTCTTTGCCTTATGTTTAAAAACCACCTATGAGTAAGTACATGTGATAATTGTCTTTCTGTGTCTGGGTTACCTCACTCAAAATAATGCTTTCTAGTTCCATCCATTTTCCTGCAAAATTCAAGCTGTCATTATTTTTTTCTGCTGTGTAGTACTCCATTGTGTAAATGTACCACATTTTTTTTTATCCATTCTTCTATCGCGGGGCATTTAGGTTGTTTCCAGTTTCTGGCTATGACAAATAAAGCTGCTATGAACATAGTTGAGCACATGTCCTTGTGGCACAATTGGGCATCTTTTGGGTATATACCCAAAAGTGGTATTACTGGGTCTTGAGGAAGGTTGTTTCCTAATTTTCTGAGAAATCGCCACACTGACATCCATAGGGGTTGTACTAACTTGCATTCCCACCAGCAATGCAGAAGTGTTCCCTTTTCTCCACAGCCTCTCCAGCATAAGTTGTCATCAGTGTTTTTGATCTTGGCCATTCTTACAGGTGTAAGATGGAATCTCAGAGTTGTTTTGATTTGCATTTCTCTGATGACTAAGGATGTTGAACATTTCCTTAAGTGTCTTTCAGCCATTTTAGATTCCTCT